>CAUYRT010029989.1:0-47407 GCA_963574885.1 Lepilemur ruficaudatus
TAGCTGGGACTACAGGCATGCGCCACCATGCCTGGCTCATTTTTTACATATATTTTTAGTTGTCCAATTAATTTGTTTTTATTTATAGTAGAGACGGGGTCTCGCTCTTGCTCAGGCTGGTCTTGAACTCCTGACCTTGAGCTATCCACCCGCCTCGGCCTCCCAGAGTGCTAGGATTACAGGCGTGAGCTACCACGCCCAGCCCCAACACAATTTTTTTTTCAATGACGTCCAGTTCATCTAGTTTTTCTTTGGTTGACTGTGCTTTTGCTGTCTTTAAGAAACCAGTTCTTACCCAAGGTCATGAGGATTATTCCTAAGAAAGACTGTTTTCTTTTCTGTGATTACACAGAGCCATAAAAACAGACAGATTCTAAAGAATGAGTATGTACTAAGGAAAGTATCTAGAAGTCTTCTAAGGAAACACTAGTATGGTTTACCTTAGAATACAAGATAGAACCTCCGCATTTTAACTATGCCTGTCTTAAGGAATGAAATGTTGATAACAAGCAAGGGTTGCTCTTGAAATTCACAGAAAACAAGAAAAATGGTCCCAATATACATTTAATAAAGTACAAGTTATTGCACATCATTTATTTTTGGATTCTATTTTTCTATAAAATTAGACACACTTTGTATATACATGCTGGAATGATTAAATGTCCTACTTTTAATGGTCTTAGAAACAAAAGCTTTTAGCAAATAATTACATAAAATAAAATCCAGTCTTCTTAGGCATATATAATGACATTTGAAGTGGCCTTGCTATAAAAGACCTGAGAAAAGCATGAAAAAAGGCACATCTAAACCACAAGAAAATTCCATATAAGACCATGTCAGTTGAAATTCATACCAAAACCCCCTGCACACAAGCACAAAAACACACACAAGTGCATGTGCACACACGCATGCACAAATGGGATGCATACGGAAGAAAGGGCATAATGCAATAAATTGAAATATCAATTGAGTTTAGATGATCCAAGAGTATCCTCTCTTTCTTATTTTAGATTTACTCAGTTTATCTTTTCTTTGCCAGATGCATATATTATCCTTAAGAATTGATGAAAAAGAAAGGAATTATATGAGATTTAAAAATAAAGTACTAGCATAAGTAGTTATGCTATTGGAAAGTATACATCACCCAATGCTGAGTGAAGAAATAATGACACAAAACACCTACATTTTAACCAGGATGTAAATGAAGAAAATAAATAATAATGTGCTTGTCTGTGGGTGATGGTACCTGTGCTTCAAGCACCTTGTGAACAAATAGGGGAGTTTATTGATGTTCAGGCTATATTTATTTAGTTAAATAATGTCAGTTCTCATAAGTGGTTGTACATCTTGTTTAAAGCATTTGAACACATGTACCGGTTAAGTTGCTAATAGTGTTTCTCTTGGGATAGATTGACTTGGGATGAAGTGTTTCCATATGTCTTTCATAGATTTGTGTATTCTTCAATATTTTTAATAATGCTTATTACATTTGTAATTCAATAACAAATCCAGAACAAATATGTCCAGAAGAAATTATTGGTGAAAAGTTCCTGTGTTGACCACATGAGAGAGGCCTAAGGAATCTATATCTTTGAACATATGCAACGTATATCTCTGAAATGTGGTTGAAGATACAACCATCTTTTGCAAGGCCTTGTCTATTTAAGGTGACGTTACCTGTGATTTTGCTGTACTTCTTTAGACATGGATGTTGTTCCTGGACATATTGTTAAGAAGCATGTCTAATTTGGGGAAATTCCAAAAGTAGGAGGCTACTCTTTAAAAAATAGTATTTCAAAGAATATTTAATGAAGGGTGGAAAGTTCTCTAGCTACAATATGTACTGAAAACATTTTAATACTGAAGGCACAAAGGAATTTGAAAACAATTTTAACGTTATTATGTGTATATAAGTAACAGACGGAATGACATTTTTAAAAGTCTTTATTCTTGTTGGGATGGAGCCTCCATTTACTTTTGGCCGTCTGAGTTCTCAAAATCTTAACATTTTACCTGCAGCAGGTATTGCTTTTTAAAGTCTCTTGGATAATTAGGCTCTTCCCAGAGTAGAATAAAAATATTTCAAGTTCTCCAAATACAAATATGTATGTGGGAACATGGAAAATTGTATAAAATAATGATGAAGATTTTGAATACCTTTGGTATTCATTCAATTATGTTTAAAGAGAAACAAACATACACATTAGCATACAGTCGTGTACTTCATAACAATGTTCAGGTCAATGATGGACTGTGTATATGACAGTGGTTTTATAAGATTATAGTGCCATATTTTTATTGTACCTTTTCTGTGTGTAGATATTGTTACGTACACAAATACTTATTGTGTTACAATTGCCCACAGTATTCAGTGCAGTAACATGCTGTACAGGTTTGTAGCCTACAAGCAATAAACTATACTATATAGCCTAGGTGTGTAGTAGGCTATACCATCTAGGTTTGTGTCAGTACACTTTATCATGTTTGCACAATGACAAAATCGCCCAACAATGCATTTCTCAGAAAGCATCCTTGTTGTTAAGTGACACATGACTATACATCTATCCATATGTTTACTCATGTCAAAAAGCATATATTTTTAATCATGAGGGTTATTTCAGTAACAATGCAATTAAACTTTAACCTCTTTGTCCATATATGCATGTGTGTGAGTTTGTATGTATATATGTGTGTACTAAACTTTGATATTTAGCTTGATATACAGTAGTGTGGGATTTGTTCATATATCATGGTTTGTATTATATTTTCACTTCTGTTTCCTTGGCAGTTTGTGATTATCATGAAAAATTTGAAAAACCTAATTTTAGGAAATGAATAAATATAAAGGAAAACATTAAGGAAAGATTATAGATGAATATAAAAAATATGAATGCATTCACATTGAAGCTTTGATAGAATACGCATCTGGATCACAGTATTACAGAGATATAGACACAAACTTTAAATAGTAATGTGATCTGCTGTTCTATTTTTTTAATGATAATATAAGATTAAATTTTAGAAAAAAATGTAGGTTAAAATTTTGAGAAGGGGGAAAACCATATATTTTCTGAGCCGTGTATATAGTTGTGATACATTTATTTTAGAGTATAGTTACATGTTAGCATGACAAAAATTGGAAAACATAGGTCTTCAAATCATGACTCCTGAAAGAAGGCATCATAGGCATTGAATTTCCAGTTGTTAAATAAGTATTTTATGAACTGAAAATTTCTTCAATGAGATCCTACTATTTTTAGTGAATGTAGCAACCAAGAAGCTCTTTGTCAATGTTTCATTTACTAAAAATTTAGGTCTTGCAAATTTTTCATGATAATGACAAACTGCCCAGAAAATAGAAATGGAGGTATGATCCAAACCACAACATACTAATAAATCTCATAGTAATGTAAACTTATTGTTGTATATGATGCTAAATATAGATGTTTGAGTGTATGTATTGAAATGAGTGCATGAGTATATTGAAATTGAGTTTGTATGTGTACATTGAAACAGAATCCAAATGTTTATCAGTGCTACTCACAGATAGTGTTTATGCTTTACTCTTGATCAGCACATGGTAATTTTCTGAATCCTTTGCAAGTACTATGTCTCAACTATTTAATTGCTTATAAAAAAATGCTGTAAGACTGATCTCTAAATGACATGCACATACCCAATAAAGTCATAGGAAGCCATTTACAGTCATATAATAACAATATGGGAACATTTCTGTGTTCCAATCTTAAATGAGTGAAACCATGAGACTGTATCAGTTTCCTGTGACTGGAATTTATACGTATTTGAGTATGTGTATCACTCCAAATGGGCATTGTATAGAGCACAGTCTAGGGAACTATGTAGACACTTATCTTAGGGTTCCAGACAAATGGCTGCTTCTCCCTCAACACAGAGGCTCCGTGCCCAGGCCAGAAAATGTGGTGGGACTCCTGGGGAAACTGGCAAGTGAGCCATGTCATGAATAACATATACCGGTGCCTGGGCTTATCCAGCCCTTGGTGCAACAATTTTCTTTTCTGTCTAGGCCTGGATTCCTCAGGTTTGCCCCCAGATACTCTTAAGACAATTTAGTACCATGAGAAAATGCTGGAGATCAAATGGTGAGTGAACAAAAAGCAAAACTGCGAAGACTAGGTAAGTGCAAATTGAGTTCTTGAATTGAAAAGACCCCTAGTTTTCGGATGAAAACCAAAAGCAAAATCACTATAGTGTGAGAAGGTTTCTTCAAACTGGGGAAGAAGCAAGTCAGCCATATTTCCTGGCACCTTTGTCTCTGGGTCATTTTTTTTTTTTTACACCAGGCGAGCGGGAGAAGAGGGCTTGGTGGGCAGAGTTTAATACAATTCCAAGAGCAACACTGCCATCGTGAGGAAACCGCTGGAAAAAGCCCCAAGTCTTCCTCCCTGAGACGACTAAATTTGGAAAGATCCACTCTGTCGGATCCAGAGCTGGCTCGGGTCCAGAGCTGGATATCAGTTCCATCTCATGAGGCCAACCTGAAGTTCTGGACAAAGGTGGGGTCCAGGTGTGGAAGTTGAGCGGTGGGGAGGTAAGACTAAATCTGCACGTAGCAGGAAGTCCACGCAGAGGAAGTAGCGGGGTGGAGTCTTCGTATCCTCCCAGTGTGGGCGGGACTAGAGAAAGCCACCAACCAACAAAGTACTGGGCCTTTTGGTATTTGTCCCTCTCCCTGCCCATCATAGCCTGAGAAAGGCTCTCAAGTGGTACCCCCAAGCTCTGGGGCCTGGTAACTTTTCGGTTAGCAGAGCCAGTGCAAAGGACAGGACAATACCAGGTGGCATGTAGCACAACTCCACGTGCTTGCTGGAGATCTCTGGTGCATCCAAATTACTTGGAGCTGAGAGGGCCTTGAAGAGAAGTGGAACCTCCTACCCAAACCAAGAAGGTTAGCACTCCTCTAGGAGAGCAGACAGCGCACAAACAGATGGGAACCATAAATGAAGAGGATTGAAGATGAACTCACATTTTACAAGTCCTTATCTGTTGGAGATGGCATTATCTGTGACCTCGCTTCACCTCTTCATACATCGCTGTTGTAGCAGGTACATTGTAAAGAAGCATGATTGTTTCTAGAAATGCAAAAACAGGTGGCAAAATTTAAAAACCTGTCAGTATTCCAAAGAATATTAAATAATGTTTAAAAAGCATTCAAACTACAAATGAGGAAAACTTAGCACTCAACGTACAGGGAATTTGAACATTGTTTTTAAGAAGTATATATTACATGTGCAAAGTGAAGATATAAGAATGCATGGCAAGGATATTTTTAAGTGGTTATTTCTTCGTACTGTGATTAAGGTATCATTTATTTTCTACTTTATAATTTCTTAACATCTAAATGCTTTGCCAGCAGCGGGTATAACTTTTGTAATTTCTTGAAATAGAACCGTCTTCTAGGGTAAGATACAAAAAAATTTCCACACACTTAAAAAAATACATTGATATTCAAGTATGCAAATGGTATAATGTGTTGAAGGCTTTGTGCAAAACTACTCTCACTATGCGTCCAATTATGTTTAAAGAGACACAAACATATGCATATTATATATGTGTTAGATCTATTTATATATGCATAGACATTTTTAGAAGTTACATATTTAAATCATGGTCAGTGTTATAGTTAGTATGTGTTTCAACTTGAAATTCTCAGTGGACATATTTATATCTGTATTTATATTTATATAAGGAGATGTTAATGAAAGCTGCATGTAAAGGGTGTGAATGTGTCTGCCTCAAAGTCATTCAGGTGACGGAATTTGAGAGATACCAATTTCACCATTCATGTATTGAATCTTGTTTTCTGTCTTTACAATTTTTAAAGAAAATTTTAAGATAAAACTTTGGTATCAATTTTGATCAGTATAAAAAAATCCTCTAAGAAATAAGCAGATAGTGCTTGTTCCAATGTTAGTTTTAGACTACATATATATCAGCATAGTAATGATTAGGTAAGCCAAGTATCACAATTAAGATACTTGAGTGGTGGCATTATAGGTATTATGTCCTGTGTCTAAATTGTTAAAAAAAATTGAGAATCTAATGTTCTTTGATGAATGGACCAATCAAGGAGCTCTATGTATGTGTTTTGTTGTCTAAAATCCAGTTCTTGCAAATGTTTCATAATAATTTCAATTACTCAGGAATCAGAAATGAGAATTTTGGATCTAAAACATGATGCACGTATAAATCCAACTTAAATGTAAGTTTATTGTAGTGTATTATCATAAATATAGCACTGTGTGTATTGAAAGAATGGGAGTAAATATACAGAAAATTATGAATTCTTAATACAAGATTTTATGACAACCCTTTTAATGCTGGTCAGTACGTGGTTACTTTCTGAATTCTTTGTAAGCACCATGTCTTAATTATTTAGGAGGAAATACTGTAAGACTGATCCCCAAGACTTAAGCAGTGACACACATATATAATAAAGTCATAGGAAGCCATTAAAAGTCATATAATGACCTGCATGGGAATATACTTGTGTTCCAATGTTAAACAATGAAACCATGAGATAAAATCATGTCCCTTTTGATTGGAATTTTATAAGTTTCAGTATATGTGTTACCCCAGAAGGGACATTGTATGAAATGCAGACTTGAGAGCCATCTGGACCCTCCTATTAGGATTCCAACCATGGCTGCCCCCAACTGAACACACAAAGCCTAGTGCCCAGGTCAGAAAATGGAGGACTTCCAGGGAACCTGGCAGTGAGGCAAGTCACATGACCTAGTGCCTAGATTTGCTCTTCTATGGGCCCTTATCTCTATTATTTTCTTCACTTTCTTAGTCCTAGATCCCTAAGAATTGCCACTGAAGCAAATAACTTGGGAAAATGTTGGGGATCAAGGCTGAGTGAAGAAGAGCAGACCTACAAAGCATTGGTAGAGATAGAATTCTTGCAAACAAATCATGGCTGATGAAGCTGGATGGTTACAGGCCTCAGTTTGAGTTCACAGAAAACCCAGGAGCTAAAGTGTATTAGAATGAGCAGATTCCCCCAAACAGGGCAGGCAGCTTTTTTTCCTGGTTCCTTTGTCTCAGATTGAATGGGCAGCGGGAGAAGGACTTGGGGTTAGGGGGAGGGTAGCAGCGCTGATCAGTTTTTCTAGAGCAATACTGCCATCCAGAGGAAGTAGTTTGACAAATCTCAGTTGTTGGCGAGAATTTCCCCAAGTTTTAGCAGTTGGGAAAGGTTAGGCCTTTTTTACAGCTAAGTGGATCTTAGCCCTGAGCAGGCCTCCTTCACTTCAAATCTGAAGGCTTCCAGGAGCTCTGGACAAAGGCAGGATCCTGGAGAAGAAGCCGATGAGTGGGGTGGCCAGGACTGAGTTGGCTCAGATATCCATCCAGTGAGGGTGGGGCTAGAACAAATCACTCAAATCCTATTTGGAGGGACTTCTGGACATTTGTCTCCTGGTCCTGCCTCTTAAACAATGAGGCATTGGGCTGGTACAAGGTGTCAGCAGCATTAGGGTTCAGGGGAAAAAATCTAATTTCAAGTGACATCTGGTGTGCTTTCTGTAGTTCTCAGGGACACCCAAAAGAGAAAGAGTGTGTGTCGCTGTGCCAAGCCAGTAAATTGCAGAGCATCAATAGCGGTGTAGATATACACAACCAGAAGGCCTGGAGGTATTTTCTAAGCCAAGGAGGTAACAGTTACAGTGACTTCGTGGCTTTTTTTCTAGCGTCCACTGTGAAGGTCTACCCATTTAGAGGAACCTGTTGTTAGCTCTTATGAGGGAACGGAAATGGGTTCTTTAGCTGTTAGCCTTCCTCTAAGGAAGATGAGGCCCTTGAGGCTTGGGACCTAACTGTTCATTTATATTAGCAAGTATTGTTCCCTATGCCTGCTTTTTAGTCTTTTTCCTGATGGAAGATTCCTTGTAGGCCTGACAAGATATCCTCCTTTGGGAAGTTGAGCACGTTAGGATCCCCAGAATACTTGCGCATAGCATAACAACAAAAGCCCCAAATTTCACAGGATTGACTGCACGTGATTGTCAGTGGCTGTCCACTTACAGAAGAGGAAGGAATGTTATGCTAGTGCACTTCTGTAATATATGATCACCACCTGAACTCTGCTTACCCGGGTGGAGTTATAACATCTGCCAGTAAGTGTCTAGCAAATATTACAAGGACCATGGGGTTTCTGGGGAAATTTGCTCTTCTGGTATCTTTGTCTGGGCCTAGCTGTCCTTGAGGATGTTATTTTGGTTGAGATCAGCCAAGGAGGGTTTGGAGACATTTGAGAAAGCATGTCTCAATGGTCTCAAGTAACCTATGAAGGTATACAATGACCTCTGACCTCTTCAGCCTACTTCAGCTAAGCAGGTGACAGAGAGAAACTTTGTATCAGATGAGTTAAACTGCCTGCTGTGCAGTAATAGTTTAACTTGACCATATGCTAGACTAGGGAGACCAGATGTCTGAAGACAGTGCACCATATCTGGGGGTTAGAACTTTGGGTGACAAAGAGGTAGCCCTATCCCTGGAATTTCTCATGCTCAAGAATGTTGTATTCACACACATTCTGATTTGCATTAAGAGATTGCATCTGGCCAGGGAGTTGATGATGGAAGCACAAAGCAATAGCACCTTGCTAAGTCCCAGGAATTCAAGCATGGCACCAGGACCAGTAACAATACACTGTAACTATTGCTAACTCTAAATACTGTTCAAACTTTGACACTCATCTCAGATCAAAAGCTGTTTCAAAATGAAAAGTTAAAAGGAAAACCACCCAGCCAGAAATATGGCAAAGGGCTAAGTCACCTCTCTCTATTATCAGAGAGTCTAAAATTCACCAGTACTGAAGTGAATGGCAGTTCAGTAAGTTCTTCCATAATGCCCCTCACTCTTCATCACAACCTTGAGCAACTCACTGGAGAATGAAGCCATTGATATCACTGTTTGTGTAATGATTTGTAGAATTGGACAAGCTCCGACCAGGTGAGAAGTATTGTTAATTGGTTCACCTTTTCAAAGGTCAGTGGTCAATGTCAGTTAACATTTCACATGTCATACACTTTGTCCAGAGACTGCCTTCCCAAAGTGATCACACAGCTACACTTCCACAGGAAAGTAGAGAGGTGGGGCTAAAGAGGATCATTGAAATTTCTTTTGCAAGGGTGATGATGGGAAGAAGAAAAGGGTCCATTTTCCAGATTCAGTTCAGCTATAGCAGGTAGTCTTTTTAAGCCTTCGGAAAGACTGAAATCCGTTCTCCAAGTCCTTATTAGGGGAACTGTCTACACCTTTGATTTAGGGAAGAAAATGCAAAATGTTGTAACTTTGGGATTAAACCATTCTAGTTGGCTAATACAAAAAAATTGAAATGAAAAATAAAATCTGTCTTTCTCTATCTCTTACATACATGGTTAATTCAAGTTGTACACATTAAAATATAGATTCAAAAAAGTGAATAGGCACAAAGGAATTATCTGGAAAGTTCCCAACCTTGTAATTAACAGTGTGTAACTTTCTAGAGTGAGGTTTCCAATGGCTTGCCTTCAAGTTTTACTTATACTTGTCTGAAGTCTTGAAATGTTGAAAATGAGAAAAGCTTACATTTGAAATTTTAAAAAGATCGAGAAAGAAACATCATCCCAATATATAATTGAGAAAATAACATTACAGGATGTATTTTTCCTTAAAATGTGCATTTCTACATACATGCAAAATATAAAGATTCTCCTTTTAATTTTTATGCAAACATAATACTGTCTCCAAATTCTACTTAACAGAAAATCCAGCTTTCTGAAGCATATTTAATGACATGACAAGCCTTATGTGGTTTAGGACCTGAGAAAACTGTGATAGAAAGAAGCAACTCAAGTTACAAGGATATTTTACATGTATCATGTAAGTAAAAATTTGTACCAATAAATCCTGACAACCTGTCCACATATGCCCACACATACACAATTAAATAATAAATATAAAAGAGCAGAATGCAATAGCTCGAACATCAATGAACTATTAAACTTCTCGAGATTATCATTACTGCTATGTATTTGCTCCATTTACTGATTCTTTTCCAGATATATGTTATTCTTATGATTTGATTAACAGTAGAAGAATGCTATGAAATTTAACTATAAAAAACTATGATGTTCCCCATGTATAGTTAATCCTATTAGAAAGTGCCCACTGTTCAATGTTGAGTCAAGAATTCAGGACATCAAACTCCATGTATAGTGTGTCCAGGATGGATCTGAAGAAAAGAAATAGAAATGTTTACTCTGTGTGTGCGTTAGCATTGTGCTCAGGAATATGGGGAATATATTAATGAGATGTAGGCTAAATCTATTTTCTTTTCTTTTCTTTTTTTTTTGAGACAGAATCTTGCTCTGTTGCCCTGGCTAGAGTGCCATGGTGTCCTCAAACTCCTGGGCTCAAGCAATCCTTTTGCCTCAGCCTTCCGAGTAGCTGGGACTACAGGCATGCGCCACCAGGCCCGGCTAATTTTTTTTCTATATATTTTTAATTGTCTGCTAATTTCTTTCTATTTTTCAGTAGAGATGGGGTCTCGCTCTTGCTGAGATCGGTTTCAAACTCCTGACCTTGAGTGATCTTCCCGCCTTAGCCTCCCAGAGTGCTAGGATTACAGGCGTGAGCCACCGCGCCATGCCTAGGCTAAATCTATTTAGTTAAATAGCATCAGTTATTATAAACAGTTGTATATCACTTTTATAATATTTAAACCAATATATTCATTAAGCTGCTAATATTGGACTCCTGGGGAAAGTGGGATTTGAGATAAACTGTTTCCATTTGTTCTTGATAGATTGTGTATTCTTGATAGATTTTTCAAGAAGCTGATATTTGTCATTTGAGAAACAACCCAGAACAAATAGATGCAGAAGAAATTATTGGTGGAAACTTGATCTGTTGGCTGTTTGAGACCTAATATATTTATATCTCTAATTGATCACAGAAAACAGGTGGATTCAAGACACCCATGTTTTTTAAAAATCCTTGTCTGCTTGATTGAGTGTAACTTGTGACCTCAGTGCACTTCTTTATACATGGCTAATGTGTCTGGTTATTTTGTAAACAAGTATGCTTTAATTCTAAGAAATGTAAAAATATATAGAGAGGCAACATTAAAAATATTGCATATTCTAAGGAGTAGTTAATGATGTTTTCAAAGGCACAAAGGTAACTGGGACTTCATGTTTAAAATATATATGGATAGGGAAGATATAAGAATGTATAGCAAAGAATTTTAAAAGTTATTTCTTCTAGTTTTGATTGAGATATTTTTGGCTTTATAATTTTTTAAATTGTGAAATTTAATAAATTTTAATTATTAAGTAAAATTTAATAAATTTTACGAATTTAAATTCTTAAAATGTGAAAAGTTTGCCAACAGCAAGTGTTACTTTTGTAATTCTTGGAAGAGAAACTCCTTTCTAGAATCTAGTGTAAAGAAATTTCCAGCTAGGGAAAATATATGTTGATATGGAAGCATGCAATTTACATAAAGTAGTACAGAAGACTTTGTATAAAACTACATCCAGTATGAGTCAAAATGTAATTAAAGTGAAATAAATGTGCACATACATGTGTATACAATGTGTAGCATATTATATATACTATATATAAAATATATAATAAATGGGGTAATAAAAAGCATTTTTCATGATTTAGTAAAAATGAACACTTAAAAATTTTATATGATATTGTTAAATTACCCAAAAATCAGGAGTGACAATTTCTTATGCAAACTATAATGTACAAACTTCCAATTTTAATATTTATAATTTTATATATTAAATTTAATATAAATTTATTGCTGTGTATGGACATAAATATAACATTTTGTGTGTATTGAAATGAGTGGACGGACGTAATCCAAAAGGTTATCAGCGGTCTTAATAGGTTTTATGACAGTGCTTTACTCTTTATCAGTGCATGATTATTTCCGAATCCTTGGCAAACATTCTGTCTTAGTTACTGATGAGAAAATGGTTTTAAGGCTTATCTCTTAAGAGATACATTATAATACACACCCCCCCACACACAGCCCCCACACAAATACCCAATAGTCATAGGAAGCAATCGAAGGTCATTTAATGACATGAGAAAATGCTTGTCTTTTAATGGTAAATGAAATAACAAGACATAACTCTTGAGTATCCTCTGACTGGAATTATATATCCTGCCACGTAGGGCACTGAATGGCATATATAGTGATGAGAACTCTCTGGGTGGTTCTCTTAAGACTCTAGCCATGCCTGCCAACAATTCAACACTTACTGCCTAGGTCTTTATCTAGAAAATGTGGAATTCATTGGGAGCCTGAGAGATGGATGAGCCAGGCAAGGACATGTGAATTGGTATTTAGTGATGTCCTCCTAGCCTTGAGTTTCCAGCATTTTCTTTTTCTGTTTAGGCCTGGATTCTTGAGACTTGCACCCCAGAAGCAGACAACTTGATAACTTGGGAAAAGGCTGGAAATGTAATGCTGAAAGAACAAGAACAAAACTGGTACGGTAAGGCCTTTTGGAAATGTAATTCTTAAATAGCGAATAGGCCTGGTAAGAGTGGTGGATTTAGGCCTCAGGTTAGTTTCAGATGGAAACCGAGGACAAAAGCACTCCGGCCTGATCAAGTTTCGTCAAGCTGGGCAAAATGTAAGGCTACCATATTTACTGGCGCTTTTATTTCTCGATGGCGTTTTTTCGGACAGGATGGGCGGTAGAAGAGGGCCTAGGGAGCAGTACTTGTTAGCATATATGGAGCACTACTGCCATCGTGCGGAACTAGTTTTAAAACACTATATGCCGAATTGCTTCATTCCCGTGAGGACTTTCGGTTTAGAAGGGTCCGTTGAGCAGAGAGGCTGAGTAGGCCCTGGCCCCAAACTAGGCCTCTCTGGCTTCTCTTGAGTTATTCCAGGAGCTCTGCGTGAAGGATTAATGCTGGTATAACAAAGGCGATGTCCAGGTATAGGAAGTTGTTATTGAGGGGCAGAACGGAGTCCAGGCACAGGAAGTTGTTGGGTGGGGCTTTGGTTGAGGAAACCTCCCAGAGCTCAGTGCAGGACCTGTGGCCCTTGTCTCCTGTCCCTCTTCCTCAGAGCATGGTACAGGACAGTTTAGCTTGTTCTGGAGCCATAGAACCTGGGCTTCTTGTGGTGGCAGCATCACAATGCATTAAAACAGGCTATTTGGAGGTGATAGAACAGCATATGTGCTTGCTGGGGAATTTCGTACACAACAAAAGTCTGGACCTCATTGCCTTGAGCAAGGAGAACAAATGGAGAAGCATTGGGGGCCACCCTACTAAGCCAAGAAAAGTCATATCATCTGCTCGGGGAGCGGAGGCAGGCACAAAGGAGGCAAAAAAATGTGAGGAAGCCCGGAAGGGATTCTCTGGGCCCAAAGGCAGCAAAGACAGTGACTTGCATCTGCTTTCTCATGCCTAAGGCAAAGGCTCTAGTCCTGCCTCAGTTCTCTTGGTGAGGTTGGAGGAGGAGGGTGAGGGGTACTTATCTTTTAGTTCTCCCAGAGGATGCTTAGGTCCTTGAAGCCTAGCACTGCTCCTCATACTTAACAATTGTTCTCCTCTGTCACTGCTTTATAAAGAGTTCCAGATGAAGATACCTAGTAAGCCTGACAAGATGGCCATTGTTTGGGTGCTGAATATTCTCAAATCCATACTTCTTGTTCCCAACTTGGTGAAGAATGTCTAGGATTACTTGAGATTCGCTGCAAAATTGAGAACCATTCTGGTGCCCCTCTTCTGCTGTCCTCACTCTGTCAGCATTTGACCTGTTAGAATAGTTGAAGATGATTTAGTCTTGTGCTTAGATGTGAGCTTCCTGTGACAGAAAATATTTAACAATTTGTTTCTGTTGTATTTAAACCAAAGGCAGAATGAGTAAAGGAATTAAATACCCAATTCACAAAAGAGGAATTCCAACTGTTTATTAAACAAATGAAAAAAGTACTCAAATTTACTAGTGTTTAAGAAGCAGTAATTGTCAACAAACATTGTGCTTATGTATACACTAGTTTATAAATACATGTACTAATATTTGCACATACTTATATCTGTGCATGCATACTTGTTATATATGTATTTATGTGTATTACATAGGTACACATATTAAGTTAAATGGAATTTTAAAAAATACAGGTATATACATGTATAAATATATGTGTATGTGTAAATATATGTGCACAATTAAATAATTGTATTTAGTCTTTTATACCCAAAGCTTAGAAAATGTCTGAAACTTTGCAGAAACTAGATAAATATTGATTAAAGGAATGTGTGAATTCCTATACGTATTTTGAGATCTGAGATAATAAACACCAAAGCACAAATAGAATTTACCATTCAACCATATACAGTTTAGGAATGGGTGATCATTCCTCTTTTTAAAAAATATTTTTTACATGAAAGTATGCTTTTTAAAAATTGAGAAACATCCATTTTTTAAATATATTTAAATATAAAATTTCAGGCTATTATCAATAATAAGAGTCATTTTTAAAAATGCATATTTGTTTTATGCTTAAATTGTCTGTTTCTCTTATATATAAATTTTAGAAGTTTTAAAAATTAAGCTTTGCATTTAAAAAAATTGGGTCTCTAAAGACTAATGACATTATGAAAAGTTCATGATGTCAAAAGTGAATGTGATACAAACATTGAAGTTGAAGATTCTCCCACATATGATATACATGTAACCTACTCAGAAAGATAATATGTAAGAAAAAAAGTAGAGCAAATTCAAACCTATCTGTGCTTATATTAGGATAATGTGGTCAAGGGCATCCTTTAAGTACTGCTCCATAACTTACTTTATTAACTATTTTCATTATGCGTATATTACATGTGTGATTTTGGCAAAAGATAAAGCAATTTCCCGTAAAAAGGGATTTAAAAATTATCAGACTTACAAGCGGTATTAAATACATAGGTAAGTACTCATGATACAATGATAAGGAAACTTTGATTCCAAGTAGAGTGGCAAATTGAACACGGACATCTAATTTTGGTTTCTCCTGATTCCCTTCTGAGATGGAAGCAAAGAGATTTTTCTAAAAGGTATACATTTACAAGACAGAAAGATTAAGAGAAGATAACATCATTTTTATTTAGAAGCTGGAAGAAAATGGAGAAATGATAAATGAATAACAGATGAGAGAAAAATTAGTCCTGATGCAATAGAAAGAAAAGTAGAAAAACAACCTGATTTAAATCAAACACACACACACACACACACACACACACACAGGCTTAATAATTTGTTTCACCTGATCCAGGGGCTGCTCCTGGTATAGGATGTGGCACTGAAGTATGAAGGATTCTGGTTTTAAGCTGTTCAAGAAGCAGTTGGGGACTTCTGGCTCTGGCTAAGATATAGAAAACCACAAAAAGTGCTATTTCCACCCTAAAACAACAAAAACACTGGATAATCTGATGATAAATTATAATCTGTCTTGAATCAATCAGAGAGTTGAAGAGAGCTGAGGAATCAAAGTAAACAATTAGCCTGAAATCTTAAGCAAAGACAATTACCTCCAAGGAGAGACAAGTTGAAAGTACGAGCTCATATATGGCAGAAGATAGGAATAAACAGATACACCATAAAAGCAGATGAGGATTCAGCTGAACTTTCTAATGAATTACTCAAGGTCTACTATGAGAGTATAGAAGTCCTGGGAGCCCTCGACTTTTACTGGGGACTCAAGAGAAAAATTGGGGGCAGGCCAATAGACTTAAGAAAGCCTCCCTCAGTACTGGAGGCTGGAAGGAGGGAGCAACCACTGCTTTGGGAAAGGTACAAGCTCTGTCTGGACGCTTCTCCCCTAAGGAAGAAAAGCTTTAAACCACTGGAGGAAGAATAGCAAACCTTGTTGTAGCCAGGCACAGATGAAAATCTACTGCAGCTTGGGGAAGGGAAAATTAAAAAAACCTCTACCCCTGGGGAAGGGGTTAGAAACTCTTCAGAGTAATAGAGGTCTCCTATTGCAGTGAGGGGGCAGGATCACTGACCACCCATTTCCTGACACCCAGGGACACAGGACTTGCTTGAGATGGAGGCTGTGACAGGACATCAGAGAACCCCTACCACCTGCAAGCATCAAGTAACAAGAAGTAGCAGTATGCTACTAGGGTGTGTGTGAGAACCTGGATAGAGAGACCTTTTCTCAGGCACAGGTTCACAGAGAAGGCATAATGCCTTTCAGAAGGGAGACAGAAACTATAAAGAAGTGTCAAATGGAAATGCTAGAAATAGAAAACAGTAATAGAAGTGAAGTATACTTTCAGTGGGTTCATCAGTATACTCAAAATAGTTGAGAAAGGTCAGTAGAATTTACTTAAACTGAAGCAAAAAGAGTTGGGGGAGGGGAATGGTACAAAACACTGAAAACTGTAGGACAGTATCAAACGATCTAACACATAGTAATGTCTCACAAGAGGAGAGGAGAAAAAGAAATATTTTTCAAAATAATACTGGATAATTTTTTAGAAATAATAAGACTTCTAAAAAATAATTTTTTAGAGATAATAAAAAACCATAGATCTAATAAGCTTAGAAACCGCCCCAAGTAGATTAGATGCACACTTTCACACACACACATACAAATACACATCAATACTCAAACTCTTAAAAACCAAAGATGAAGAGAAAATCTAGAAGACTGCTGGACGCAGAAGACAAGATAGTTCATGGAGAGGAACAAAAAATAAGATTTACAGCAGACTTCCAGTCATACATTATTGAAGGTTATAAGGAAATGGAGTCGCTTCTTTATTTACAATGTTGGAAAACAAAACAGTCAACTCAAAATTTTTACCATCCAAAATGTCTTTCAAAATAAGGAAAAGTACTTTTTTAGACAAAAACTAAGAGAATTTATTATCATCAGGCATTCACTACAATAAATATTAAAGACAGTTCTTCAGGCAAACAGAGCAAAAGGAATGTGATACCAGGCAGAAAGCAGGGATTGACACAAAGAAATGAATATTTATAGAAATGGTTAAAATGAAGGTAAACATGAAGACATTTTTTAACCTTTTAATTGTTCTAAAAGATATTTGGCTGTTTAGAGGAAAAATAATAGCATATATAAAATTAAGAGGTATGACAGCACAAAAGATGGAAAGGAATAGAGTACATTGTAATAAGGTTCTTATACTAGATGACAAACAGTACATTATTCGATATCAGACTGAGATTCTCTGTATATATTTTTAAACCTGAGTCAAACACATAGAAATTTTAAAAAGATAAGTAATGAATCAATAGTAGTGATAAAACTGGAAACATAAAAAAAAGTCGATTCAGTAGAATTTTAGACAAGATGAAAAATGGAACAAATAGAAAACAACCAGCAAAGGGACAGATTCAAATGCTACTATATCGACAATTACATTCAATGTAAGTGATCAAAACACTCTAAAAGACAAATTTTCAGATTGGATAAAAAAGTAAGAGCCAACTATATTCTGGTTACAGAAAATCTACTTTAACTATAAAGATATAGATATGTTAAATATAAAATGATGAAAAAATATATACCAAGCAAATACCAATCAAAAGAAAGCCATAGTGCCTCTATTAATCTCAGACAAAGTAGACTTTAGAACAAGGATTATAACCAGGGGATAAAGAGGAAAATTACAAAAAAGATAAAAGAGTCAATTCACTAAGAATTGGAAACATTGAAAGTAACTTGAAAATTCAAAATATAGACATGAATGTGATTGAAATCTTAATAAGGTCCATAAATATGTCCTTAAGATTCACCAGAAACAGTATAATCTTATATCTGTTCTAAAATAGAGAACCAGAAATTAACTCCTCTTGCAATGGAAGTGATAGAAACATGGAAAAAAAAATAATCAATGCACACAATTATTTGATTTAAAAAATAAACATAAAGGTACATATGGTACCCCTTGTAGGATGTGTCATAAACCAATAAGAGCTATGTAGGTCATAAGAAAAGAATCTCAGGAATTGAGCCAAATAACAGCTTTTCACAAAAGACCTAGTGTCTCCTAGAAAATGGAGGGAGACTCTTTTTCAGAAGCTTGGAAGCCATATCAAGGACCATGAGGCCAGGTGACTGGAGTTGGCCTTCTCCAGGCCTGGAATTTCCAGCACTTTCTTCTCCCACTTAGTCCTGGAATCCTGAGACTTGTCCCTAGAAATCAACTCGATAAGTTGGGAAAATGCTGAAGAACTAATGTTGAGTGAAGAAGAGCTGAACCGTGAAGCCAAAGGTCTGGTGGAAATGTAATGCTTGAAAAGAAGCAGCATGATGAGAGTGGGTAGTTTAGGCTTCATTTTGATTTTAGATATAGAAAGCAAAAGCAAAGCTACCAGAGTGCAAGCAGATTTCCTCAAACTGAGCAAGATATAAAGCAGTTTTGTTTCTTGGTGTCTTTGTGTTTTGTTAGCATTTTTTTTCTGACAGGAAGGGCGGGAGGAGAGGGCCTGGTGGGGAGGCAGGGCAGGGCTGGTTGACATTTCTGATGCATTACTGCCATCGTGAGGAAGTCGGTTGATGAAGCACTAAGCCATGGGTATTTCCTCCCAGTGACCCGGAAGCCAAGGAAGATTGGACCTGCGGGGAGGTTGAGAAGCCCCTGGCCCCCAGCATGATGCCATTGCCTTTCTTCTTTCCTGGCCTTCAGGGGCTGTGGAAAAAGGCGTGATATAGTTGTAGAAGCTAGCTAGTGCGCGGCCAGGAATGAACAGGCCGCTGACAGGAAATACATGCGCAAAAAGTCCTGGAGGTGGAGCTTTTGTGTCCTCCAAGTGCAGGCGGAACTAGAGGACTCAATTCACCACCAAGTGCAGGGCTTCTGGTCATTTGCCTCCTGCCCTTGTTCCATGGGGTAGAGGAAAACAGTCCGGGATGCTGTATTCTAGCACACTGGGGTCTGGGCCCCATTTGGCAGCAGAGTTCAGCGTGCAGGGGGGAAGAATTCTCACTGTTTATCTTAGAACATATATCGAAGAGTGCATACAGAGCTAAGAGGCAACAACTGATGATTGACAAAGAGTATCATTAGTTGGGCAGGTGTGGTGGCTCACGCCTGTAATCCTAGCACTCTGGGAGGCCGAGGCGGGTGGATCGTTTGAGCTCAGAAGTTCGAGACCAACATGAGCAAGAGTGACACCCCGTCTCTATTAAAAAGAATAGAAAGAAATTAGCTGAACAACTAAAAACATATAGAAAAAATTAGCCAGACGTGGTGGCTCATGCCTGTAGTCCCAGCTACTCGGGAGGCTGAGGCAGGAGGATCGCTTGAGCCCAGGAGTTTGAGGTTACTGTGATTTAGGCTGACGCCATGGCACTCTAGCCCGGGCAGCAGAGTGAGATTCTGTCTCAAAAAATAAAAGAAAAAAAAAGTATCATTAACTTTCAGGAGTGTCTTGGAGACATTTGGCAAAGTATGCCTTAATGATCCCAGTACCTTGTGAAGGGGAAAGGTGGCTGCTGACCTGCTGACATGATTCAGATAAAATCAAAAGAGAAAGCTTGAACCAGATAAGTTAGGGTACCGGCCTTGGAGCTACTTTTTGACTTGGTCATATGCTTGAAGTAGGGTGGACAAATGCATAGACACAGAATTGTGGATGATACTAGAAGTGGCATCAACTCAGGAATTCCTCAGGCCCAGTAATGTTGTGGTCGCCGCACCTCACCTCAGCTGTACTTAATAGAGGCCAAATGGCCTAACAGTGGATAGAAGTCTAAGACAATAGCTCCTAGCTGAATATCAATGTTTCAAATGTAGTAAGAACAGCAAAAGAAGAAACCCACAAGCAACTGTTGTCAGTGTTTACTGCCTTTCAACCACTGACATCCATCACAGATCATCAGCTGTTCCAAAATGAAAAACTTAAAAGAAAAACAGAAACCAGGCACAAACTAATCAGAAGAAAAAAAGGTCATGGAAAAGTCCATTGGCAGAGGTTCTCATGTTCACCAATATTCAAGTAAATTACAATTCATCAAATTCTCAATTATTCTCCCCTCACCAGTGTATCCCTGAGTGAGCTGCTGAACATGGAACCACTGATATTACCTAATTTGTGTGATCGTTTGCATAATTGGACAAGTTCTTACTAGATGGGAAGCATTGTCAACTGGTTTAACCCTTTGGAGGGCAATTTGTATGCATCAATTAACCTTTCACATGAGCATACTTTTTGTCCAAAAGACTCTGCCTTTCAAAAGTGATCACAGGGCCACCTTCCCATAGGAGAAAAGAGAGTGGGGACAAGTAGGTTCATTGAGTTTTCCTTTGCAATGTTGGACAGTGGGGAAGGGCAAAAGACTTAGACTTGAATAGATTGAATCTCACATGGTTCAGGTATACCAAGTAGCCTTGTTAAGTCCTTGTAAAGACTGAATTCCATTCTCTATGTCCTGATCAGGAACAATATACTACACCTTTGATTAAGGGTTAAAGTAAATTATTGAATCTTTGGGATCAAACCATCCTAGTTTACTAATAAAAGAAAATAGGGAAAAATAAAGTCTTTCTCTGCTTATTCCATGTATGATTACCATAAGTTGAATAAATTGAATACATAAACATATAGGTCTGGAGAGTGAATATGACCAAGAGAAATCTTCTAACGTAATTATTCATTGTATCTGCCTTTCTAGAGTAATTTTCCTAATGTCCTGCCATAAAGTATTAACTTTATATATGTCTGAATGTTTGAAATATTAAAGCAAGTTTTACATTTAAAATCAAGAAACCAAGGTATACCTTTCAGCTTTTGGTGTATGAATCTGTTTCTCTAAAAGTTGTACATAGCTCTGTTTATATATGTAAATGAAAAAGGTCACTTTTTATGGTAAAGAAAAAAATCTTTAAGCAAGTTTCTAAGTAACACAAATTCCCATCACGAGAAGGATATTTAATGACCCATGAGGTGGCCTTATAATACCAGGCCTGGGAAAAGTATGATAGAAGGAAAAAACTCAAAACCCAAGGAGATCCCCATACTATGGAGAAGTCTAAAGTCATACCAACAAACCCGTGGGTGCTCATGTACACACACTTATGCAAATATTCTAATGAAATAGATATAGAAGAGAGAACAGAAGAAAGAAAATCAAAATGCTAACGCTTTTTTCCATGGACTGCTCAACATTTTCTCTAAGGGGTCAGATACTGAGATCATCTCTTATACAGAAGAGTGGCACTAAAAGAAGCAAGTATTCTGGAGGTCCTGCTGTGCTCAACTCCCTGAAGACAGACATCTTTTCAGGCCTACAAACAATGTTCTTCAGGAAAAAATTAAGAAGTAGGCACAGAGAACAATACAGGCAGTCCCTGGGTAACGGACAAGATACGTTCCTGAGAACATCTTTAGGTCAGATTTGTATGTAACTCAGATCCCTGATAAACAGCACATATACGATGGTAATAATAATAATTATAATACTATAATGGCTCATGTGGTAATAATACAGTGTAATACTGTAATAATATTAATAATACCCTATGTTGTAATAAATTACAGAAACTATTATGCTCTTTTAATTCAATCAAACAGAACATAAAACAAACAAATATAAAAAGTTTAGATAGGAGATAGAAGAAATTTCTAAAAACAGTATTAAAGGTTAACACTCACCTAATGTTGCACCAATGCTAGGCTAACAGGAATGTTACACTTAGTTTGATCTTCTAACCAAATCAATAATAATCTTTCCATTTCAATAATCAATCTACTAAATTGCTCAGTGATAATTGATGCTTTCATTGGAGCACTGACTTTCACGTGTTCCATTATTCTTACTTTATCCTTTATAATTGTTCTGATAGTCCAGCGACTGAAGCTTAATGGTTTCCCGATGAATGATGGCATCTGGCCTTTCGCCGAATGCATAATTATTTCTACTTTCATAGAAGTACAGAGACACTTTGTGCCAGCCCAACTGCCTCATGGTCCAAGGGACAGGGCCAAAAGACAAACACCTGGAAGCTCTGCATAGACTCTGAGTGGTTTTCTTTAATCCTGCCCACAGTGAGAGGAAACCAAAGCCCTGCACCAGTCCTGGCCCCTCACTCAGCAGCTTCTTCACTAGGATTCTCTTCCTTTGTCCTGAGCTCCTGGAAAGTGTAAGAGTGGAAGTAAAGGAGGCCCAGCTTGGGGTCAGGGCCCAGGCAGCCTTTGAATTTGCCAGACCTTTCTCAACCACTAGATCTAAAGAGTTTGCACCAACATTGGCTTTTGTGAAACTACTGCCTCGTGATGGCAGTATGACTCCAGAAAAGTTAAGTAGCCCTGCCCCCATGCCCTCTTCTCCCGCCCATTCCATCTGAAAAAAATGCCACCAAGACAAAGGCGCCAGGAAACATGGCCGCCTTACATTTTGCCCAATTTGAAGAAACTCGCTCATACTGATGCACTTTTGCTTTTAGTTTTTACATAAAATCAAACTGAAGTCTAATACCACTCACCCTCAACAGGCATCTTTTCTTTTCAATAATAACATATTTTGTAGACCACGGCTTCACGGATTTCCTCATCTTCAGTCGACATTACACCAGTAGGACATTTTTTATTTTTAAGTTTTCTGATACAGGGTTCAAGTGTCAGGGATCCATACATGAAGTAAAAAATGCTGTACTCAAAGCTTGTGTGAGGCTATCTGTAGCCATTAGACCTTGTGGTCTTTGACTTGGCTCATTTCCCGGGCTTCTATGGCATACTCCATTTTCTGGCTCACATATTTTAGAAAGTAAACAAAATGGCATCCTTCTTTTTAAATGTATTTACAGATGAAGAGCTCACTAGTTTATATTTCAGTTTCTCAAAACTGATGTTCAATGTAAACACTTATATTTAGTTATTTTCATTTAAGGACATTCAAGTCAAGCTCAATATAGGTTTTGAACTAATATGTTAAAAGAACTTTATCATATTGTTTTTTCTTATACCTTTATACTTTTATGCCTCATATATATTCATGTTTTAATTTTCACATAAACATTAATGCTTTATATGAATATAGAAACAAAACATTTTAAATAATTAATTGAGAAGTTAAGTAGAGAATATAAATTGTTTACCCTACTTAGGTGATTATATAACTTATTGCCAAAGTTGGACAACTGCTATGAACTGTGACTTCTCAAGGAAAACTAAAAGGAAAGTTCACCCTATATTATAATTCTACAGTCTTGAAATAAACACTGATAACATCTTTATGCTTTCTTTACCATATATTTACCTAAGTAGCAATACATTTTAATTTGTATGTATTTATATATAAATATGTTTATAAAAGTTGGGTATTTTCTTACATAGTTTTTCTTTTTATACTTTTCCCCTTGTTTATATTATGAGAATTTTGACAGTATATTTTAGTTATCCAAAAGTATGATTAAAAATATAAAAACAACTATTTTTCCATTTATAAAAAATAAACTTTTCAATATAGAATATTTAGTAATATGGAATTCAGATAAGTGACTACAAAGTGACCTATAATATTACTATAATCTGCATGTATTTTTCCTTTAAATACAAGTTAGATAATATTATATGTTGGATTTTTTTTTTTTTTTTTTGCTAGCTGACTTTATTTCCTCCTCTTTATCCACTCTTCAATTTTCTCACTCTTCTCTATGTATCAAATGGCTGACCTGTTTGAACTGTATAACTTGGCTGTCTTGCTCTCTGGGTCTTGTTTATGTTCTGCTGTGGAGGGTTCTGGCAGGATTTCAGAGATAGGTCAGGTATTTATTTAAATAAATCTATGGGTTTGGCTCTATCCTTTGGCCAAATATCACTGATCTTACTGGTATCCAGTGGGAGTAATGGAAATACTTGGTAAATAGACATAATGAATGCCATAATAACATCAAAAAATACAGAAATAATTTCAACACCCATGTACCCATATATGCAGTTAAACAATGTCAGTATTTCTTAAATTATTAAAACATTAGAACCCAAATGTGACTCCATTCCTCTCTAATCCCAACTCAAATTTATCTTTTCTTTCTGAGCCAAGGGGTCTTGGAACCTATAGGTAGTTGGGGATAAGTAGAGCTTTTATGGGCATTTCTCCCTTGGGCTGTTTAAGCAACTGAAGATCAATTAAGGGGGTCTTTGGGAAGTTTTAAGGCTTGCAATGAAAAGTAGCAGATAGCAGAAAGGGCTAGACTTGAGAAACAGATGGACTAATGATTGCAAGGTCAATTGAGTCTGACTTGTTTTTACCTGTTGTTTCTATATGGAAACAATTCAAGACAGAACTGAATTTTTTACCTGAGGCCTCCCTGGACCTTAGGTTTGGAGAATCCAAGAAAACCAGGAAAAGTTGGGAGGCTTCCTCAAAGAGCCTCAGAAGTAGGCTGACAGTTTGCCTGACCTAGTGCTTAAGAGTGTGATCTATGAAGCCTGACTAGTCTGATTTTAAAATTTGTTTCTAACTAGTCTTAGTTCTGTGACCTTGGACAAGATATTCAAACTTTCTGTGGTCCTTTCCTCATTTATTAAATGGCTGGACTCATACTATTTACCTTAGATGGATATTGTGAAGAATAAATATATGAATTCTTATCCCGATCCTTAACATCTTCCATTGTACATGGTAGGTGCTCAATGATTGTTAGCTATAGTTGTTGTTGTTGGTATTCCAGTAGCTCACAGGAGTAGAGAACACTTTATACTCCACCACTTAGGGGGTTCAACATACTTGCTACCCAGTAACTCTAAAAAAAATAAATTGCAGCCCACTTAAAGGGGCTTAGCAGCCTTATAATAGGGGCCTTACAGTCTCAGAACCAAGCAGACCTCTGACTCAGCAAATACAGTAGCTAGATGAGAAAAATAACAACTTGAATTAAAAAACAAATATGAAATTATTAAAATTCAGGTGCCCCTCAAAAGCCTTTATTTCGCTAAAATGCTAGGCCATTAGGAAAAGATGTGAAAGGGAGACCAACTGACAGCGAATGAAGGGCTAGAATGAACAAATGCATGAACTATCTTAAAACAGGAAAATATAAAGCAGTGGAAAAAATGAGGAAAAAGTTAATAGCCTTAATGATATATCTAAGAGTCCCCCCTATCTTTCACCATATATAAAAATTAATACAAAATGGATTAAAGCTTCAAATGTAAGACCTGAAACTATAAAATTTCTAGAAGAAAACCTATGAAAAACTCTTTTGGACATTGGCCTAGGCAAAGAATTTATGACTAAAACCTCAAAAGTAAACGTAACAAGAACAAAAATTGACAAATGGGACTTTAATTAAATGGGATTTTAACTAAAAAGCGTCTGTACGGCAAAAAAAAAAAACAAACAAACAAAAACAAAAACAAAAAATCAACAGAGTGAATAGACAACTAACAGAATGGGAAAAAATAATTGCAAACTATGCATGTGACAAAGGACTAATATCCAGAATCTAAGAGGAATTCAAACAACTCCACACAAAAAAATACACATTAAAAAGTGGGCAAAGAACAAGAACAGAAACATTTTTCAAAAGGAGATATACAGATAATCAACAAGCATTGAGAAAGAAACCCAGTGCTGATGAAAGATGCTTGACAACGCAGGCAAGACCAGGATAACTCCAGAGCATACTTTTAGATCTTTGAGTGATATGCTTGTTTTTTAAGCCACTGAATTGAAAAGCAGTTTTTCACAGAGCAATGACTAATTGTTACGAAAACTAGATTATGGAAAAATTCCTTTATATTCATGGCTTCCTAAAAGTTTGTATCGTGAATGCTGTTGAGTTTACCAAATATATTTTTTTTTATTTCTGTGTCAATCGAGATGACATACACTTCGCTCCTTTATTTAGAAAAGTGGTGTATGGCATTTATTCCTCTTGCAATGTTAAACTGCCTTGCATTCATGAGATAAATCCAAGTTTGTCATAGTTTATGACCTTTTATAGAACTTTTGATTAAATTTGCTAGTATCTTCAAATTTTTACATCACTATTCATAAATGAAGTGGGTCTGTACTTTTTTCTTCAGTCACAGTCCATGTTTGGTTTAAGTACCAAGGTTAAAAAAGTTGTTCTGAAATTTTAAATAAGATTAAAATCATCTTTTGCTTGAAAACTCATAGCAACGTGTAATCATCTGGGATAGGTGCTTGCATTAGGGGAAAATACTTAATTTCAATATATACATATTTTTAATAGTTATTGTTTCCTTTGGGTTTTTTCTACCTTCTACTCTTTGCCACCTATGAGGTCCCTGAAAATGAAGGCCAGTACTGCTCAGCTAAGCAAATGTCCAAAAGGCCAAAGGGACTGGGTACTTTGGTGTTCCCCTTAACTGTCTCTTCCCATAGATTCTTAATCTGATAGTTTCTTTCTCTTTTGTGAATTATTTGATACTTTTAAGGAGAATTTTATTTTTCATCCTTTATATTTTATTTTCAGTGGAGGGATGTGGAGAAGAGATGGTCCAAATATTATACAGCCAACCAATTCATAAACACAAAATGAATTAGACCTCAATCTGTTTTATGAGTTTAAATATGACTACACTGTTAATTAATTAACATTTGTTATTTATTTCAATGACTAATTTCCTATTTTCTGAATAAACTGCAAGTAACTATTACTTTTCAAATGAGAAGAAATACAATTAAAGTGAACAAAATAAAAAAATAAAAATTTTAAAAATAGGCGTAAAACTAATGAAATGAGAAAGTGCTTATGTTTCCATGTTAAAAGATGAAATCATGAGATAAACTTTGAGTAACTTCTGATTGAGATTTATACGTATTTGAATATATGTATTACTCAAAGTGGGACATTATGTTGTGTGAAGGGATGAGAGATATCTAAGCCTTCCTCTTAGGGCTCCAAGCAAACAGGTCCCTTCCATTTGACACAGTCTAACCCAATAAATGGAGAAAGACTCCTTGAGGGCCTGAAGAGTGACAGACTATCTTCTTGATCAAATATTAGGCTCTTCTGAGCCTTCTTGTTGACTAGGCTCATCCTTGGGGCCTGTCTTTAGCCTGCCTAGTCCAGTTGTAGTAAGAATCTTGTTAACTCATTTAGCAAGAATTCCCCTGCCCTCGATAATTCCTCTTCATGATTTTCCATTTGCTGACCCCTCCCCCCATTCTGCTCCTTGGATATAAATCCCCAGCTATCTTTGCTGTGTTCACAGCTGAGCCTGATCTATATCTTCCCTATTATCATGCCCCTATTGCAATACTCTTGAATAAAGTCTTCTTTACCTTTTAAAAAAGTGTCAGAATAATTTTATCTTTAACAATAGTAAGCCAAGTCAAGGAACATGTGACCTGATGCCTAGAAATGCTGTAATCCTGCCCTTGATTTTTTTTTAGAATCTTCTTTGTCCTTTTAGGCCTTTCAGACAACTTGATAACTTGGGGGAAATGCCTGAGATGTAAAACTGAAGGAAGAGCAGAACTGCAAAGACTAGGTCAAGTGAAAATTGAGTTCCTGAAAAAGAAGACTGCCTGATAAAAGTGGGTGCTTTAGGCTTGATTTCAGATGGGAACCAAAAGCAAAAGTGCAGCAATGTGAGCAAGTTTCTTCACATTGGGCAAGATGGAAGGAAGCCATGTTTCATGGCACCTTTGTCATTGGTGGTGTTTTTTCAGACCAGAAGGGTGGGAGAAGAGGACATTAGGACAGGGCTCCTTGGCATAGCTGTAGCACTACTGCCATCATGAGGAAATAGTTTGAAAACACCCTAAATTGTTCTAGTTTCTGTCCTTGAAGTGAGAAAATTGAGAAAGCCCAGGCCTATGGAGAGGTGGAACAGGCTTGGTCCCCAGCTGGGCCTCCTTGCTTTCACTTCTAAGGTCTTACAAGAGATGGAAAAGTGGCGGTATCTTGGTATAGAAGTTGGAGAGTGAGGGGCCAGTATTGAGCCAGCGGCTGCCAGGAGATCCTAGCACAGAAGTCACCTAGAGGGCCACAGTTTCTACCCAGTGTGAGCAGGATTAGAGGAATCCACTCAAATATAAATGCAGACTCTGTGGGCCTTTCTTTCTTATTCCTGCCCCTTGGAGCAAGAGTTAGCATGCCTTCACATGGTGTCCCTGTGCTATGGGGGCATGGGTTCCTATGGCAGTAGTGTCAGAATACAAAGAACAGGCCAGTTCCAGGTGGCATATCGCAGGAGTAGGTATGCTTGCTGAAGGTCTCAGATACGCTCAAATGTCTGTCTAGAGGTTCATTGCCTGGCACCAGGAGGGCCTGAAGAGAAGTGAATTACCCAGCCAAACCAAGAAGGATCGAAACTTCTTCTAAGGGAGCAAGTGTGAAAAAATATGGAGAAGTAGTCAAAATATTATAGCCAAGCTTAAACAAAAAATTAATTACACTTCCGTCTATGTTACTAGTTTAAATATGATCAAGCCGTTAAGTAATATTTGTCATTTATTTCAACAAAAATGGTGAGCAAAATTGAAAATGAACATACATTTTAAAGTCCTTGCCTACCACAGGTGAGATTACTGGTGAATCACTTCATGTCTTCATACATGGCTGTTGTAACAGGTACATTATAAAGAAACATGATTATTTCTAGAAGTGTAAAAATCAGGCGGCAAAAATGATGTCACTGAAGATCATGAAATCAAGAACTCTGGTGGTTCATCACTCCACAAAAGCAACAAGCCAGCAATGAGCTAGCAAAAAGTGTCAGAATTCACTTTTACAGAACAGATCTTGTCAAAAACTTTCAACAACCAGGGAAGGCTTGATGAAGAAAGAAGTGGCTGCTATGCAGCAAGAGAGACAGAGCTGTGGCATTCTAAACTGCCTACTTACCACCCCCTAATCTCCACACTGCCTTGAGTATAGCTCCTACCCTCCTAGTGCATGGGTGCAGTACAGAACTTATTCTCTAAGAATTGTCATTGTCCAGTGTGACCTGTCTCTTGGCTCACTGAAGGACTGGTGCAAGAACTTGCCTTTGTTTTGCCTGACTTGGAGTATTTCCAGGTCTGGGACAGCTTCCTGAGAGGCATTTGCTGAGAGAATTCAAAGGTACAGATATTGAGCCAGAGCAGCCTGGGGCAAGGTACAACAGTCAGGATAAGCAAGAGACAGATGGAAAAGCATGGGAAAAAGGAAGTTATGAAAGGAAATGTGGGGGGGGAATAAGGACTTTAAAAATTCCTGTATATACTGGAGAAACAAGAAAGCCACAGATAAGTGCAGGGCTGGACAATTACTCAGGAAATGCCTGAGAAGAACTTAACCCCTCATATCTCACTACCCTGCAAGCTGGAAGTAAAAGTTAATATAGAGTTGTAAAAATCCTGGATAGTGTTGAAAGAGTGCCCTAATACAAAGCCAGGCAGCAAAGACTGAGAGAATACTTTTCTCTTCTTTTTTTCCCTAGGCTCCAGGTGTTTAAAGAAATTGTCAGAGCACTAGGTGACCACTAAGCTAACAGAACACAGACTTCAGTAGGCACATGACAAAAATGCAGACTTTACAAAAGTAATTGAGAAAAGTCACTAAAAAAGCAAACACTGATAACAACCCACAACAAGAGTTATCAGCTGAAACTCTGTGTGTGTGTGTGGTGGCGGGGGAGGTTAGGAATCTGATTTCCAGAGTTGGTACATTATAATATTCAAAATGTCTAGTAAGGCAACAAAAAATAAGCCATGCAAATAAACAAGAAAGTATGGCCCATTCACAGTGAAAAAATAAATGAATAAACTATACAGGAAGGAAGCCAGGCACTGGGCTTACTAGGAAAGACTTTAAATCAACTCTCTTAAGTTGCGCTCAAAGTGCTAAAGTAAGCCAAATACAAAGAAGGAAAGGAAACTAGGAGAACATTGTCTAGCCATATAAAAAATATTAATAAAGAGATAGAAATTATTAAAAACAAAAGAACCAACTAGAATTTTTGGAACTGAAAAGTTCAATAACTGAAATGAAAAATTAACTAGAAGTTACCAATAGTAGATTTGAACACTCAGGAGAAAGAATCAGTGAACATGAAGTTAGGTCAACTGAAAGACATGAATGTACAAGTGCAAGAAGCTGAACAAACTCCATATAAGATAAACACAAAGAAATACACAATGAGTCACATTATAATCATGCTGTTTATAGACAAAGCAAGTATTTCGAAAGCATCAAGAGAGAAGCATCTTGTCGTATACAAGTTATCCTCCATAAGATTAGCAGCCAATTTTTCTTCAGAAACCAGAGAAGCCAAAAGGCAGTGGGATAACATATTTAAAGTTGTAAAAGAAAAAAAAATGCCAATAATTCCATATCCAGCAAGATTAACTTTCAAAAATGAAGAAGAAAACGTTCCAAGCTAAACAAAAACTTAAGGCATTTGTTAATAGTAGACATCCCATGACAGATATGCAAAAGGGAGTCCTTCAGGGTGAAATGAAAAGACACTAGATAATAATGAAAAGCCATATGAAGAAATAAAGAACAAGGAAAAAGGTAGCTACATAGATACATGTAAAAGCCAAAAGTATTGTATTTTCAGTTTCTCACTCCCTTTCCCCCCATATGATTTTAAAAGCAAGTACCTAAAACAATAATTATAAGTCTATCTTAATAGGCACACAATGCTTAATGATGTCGTTTGTGAAAATAACATGAAATGGCTTAAAGCTATAAAGGAGCAGGCATAATATACTATATAAACTAATTTTTTATTTAATCAATTTGATTGCTAGAAAATTAAGATACTAATTATATTCCCCAGGATAACCATGAAGCAAACAAAATTAGTATATACAGAAAAAGAAATGGGAAGGGAATAAAAATCATACGCTAGAAAAGATCAATTAATCACAAAAGGAGGTAGTGATTGATGAATTGAGAAAAAATACAAAAAAATGTAACAGAATGGCAGAAGTCCTTCCTTAGCAGTAATTACTTTGAATGGATTAAACGCTCCAATTTAAAGGCCGACATTGGCAGAATGGACTTATAAAAACATGATCCAACTGTGTGCTGTCTAAAAGAGACTCACTTTAGATCCAGTTCACAAATGGGTTAATAGTGAAAGGATGAAAAAAAATATTCCATGCAAACAGTAACCAAAAGAGAATTGGAGTGACTGTGCTAATATTAGACAAAATACACTTTAAGTTAAAAATTGTTTTCACAGACACTCTGCTTCTAACGTATGTGATAGCCTTGAACCAAACACATAAACATGTATGTATTCTAGAAAGCCAATGTGCAACTGTGATGTGTCTGTAAAAATCCAAACAAAACAACTCACAGTGTTTACTTTTCTAAAGAAATGTTTTTGGCAGTGTACTTTCAAGTTTTACCTTTATTTATAATGAAAGCTTGAAATGTTAACAAGTTTTGGTATTGATAACATTCAGTGTACTATTAATATATTTTTCTCTCAAAAATACATGGCACCATTTACATATTGCAATGATTAAAATGTTTGCTCTTACTAGTCAAGGAAATACAAAGGTTCTAACAAATTTTTTTTTTTTTTTTTGAGACAGATTCTCACTCTGTTGCCCGGGCTAGAGTGCCGTGGTGTCAGCCTAGCTCACAGCAATCTCAAACTCCTGGGCTCAAGCAATCCTTCTGCCTCAGCCTCCCGAGTAGCTGGGACTACAGTCATGCGCCACCATGCCCGGCTCATTTTTTCTATATATTTTTAGTTGGCCAATTAATTTCTTTCTATTTTTTTTTTTTTTTTTTTTTAGTAGAGATGGGGTCTTGCTCTTGGTCAGGCTGGTTTCGAACTTCTGACCTTGAGTGATCCTACTGCCTCGGCCTCCCAGAGTGCTAGGATTACAGGTGTGAGCCACTGCGCCCGGCCAAAAGGTTCTAACAAATTCTTATTTAATATAAAATCCAATTATCTGAAATATATTTAGTGACATTTTAAGTAGCCTTTTAATGTATGACCTGAGAAAAATTATAGAGGGAAAAGTCTCAAATCACAAGGAAATTCCACATAAATGATGTCAGTTGAAATTTATAACAAAAAAAGTTCATGCACATACACATTCCCTCCACCCTCCCAAATATAAATAGAAGAAAGAACAGAATGCAATCGATAAAAATAATTGAGTTTCTATTGAGCTTCTGTGATAGAGAATATGCCTCATTTACTTCTTTATAATTGCTCAATTTTTCATTTATGTGCAAGATGCTTATATTATCCTTAGGATTTGAGTACTAATTGATTTGCTGTTATTTTTGAATAGAGGAGGGTCTAAAGAAATGTGAGATTTAGCAATAAAGTATATCAGTTACTCCATGCCATTGGAAATTTCCCATTACCTAATATTGTGTGAAATACTCATGGCACCAAATTCTACCTATAGTGTGATCAGGATGAAATTGTCAAAAAGAATTAATGTTATTGCATGTGTGTGTGTGTGTGTGTGTGTGTGTGTGTGTGTGTTGAACCCCTTGTTGAGCAAATAGGGAAGTGTAGTGATGAGCCTATATCTGTTTAGTTAAATGGTATCAGTTCTCATGAACAATCATAGATCTCGTTTATAATATTTGAATGCAGGTAGCCATCAAGCTGCTAAGGTGTCTGCCTCAGGAAAATGGCATTTGCAATGAAGTGTTTACATTTGTACTTAATATATTTGCATATTCTAAGAGATTTTTCAAAAAACTGATATTCATAATTTGAAAAGCAATCTAGAATAAGTATGTGCAGAAAAAATTGTTGGTGCAAAATCCTTATTGACCTTATGGAACTAAGTAATCTATATTTCTAATTGAACATAGAAAATAGGATTATTGATGATAGACCCACATTTTAAAATTACTTGTTTCCTGGTAGCAGCATTAACTATGACCTAGCTGCCTTTCTTTATGCAGGGCTAATATACTTGGAAATAATGAACAGAAGCAGGGCTAGTTTGGAGAAATGCCAAAAAGAAGAGGGCACTAAAAGAAAATTGGTATCCCAAAAATATTTAAGAAAAATCTTTAAGAGTATTTAACAAGTTTGCAAATGTTCAAGCTAGAATAAATGCAGAAAACATATTTGAACACCGGACGTACAAAGAGATGGGAACTTTAAAAAAGGGAAGTTCTTATATGAATAAGGAAAAACGTGAAAGCGTGATAAACACGTTAAAAGAAATGTCTTGTTGAGATTGAAAATCCACTCATTTATGGATTTAGATTTTATCAGGATTTGAACACTTTGCCATTAGTGTTAATTACTTTTGTAAAATCTCTTGAATGAGAAGGCACTGCATGCAGTAGAATATAAATATATGTATATGAGAACATGGAAACTGTATAAGGTAATAATAATGAAAATTTTGTTAAAACTACCTTCAGTGTGAGTTCAATTATGTTTAAAGATAAACATACACATTAATGTATATCTACCTCTGTGTGTATGCATATTTAGTGATCATATTTTAATCATGGTGATTATTAAAGTTAGTATACTCTATGTATGTATGTGTGAATGTACTTATGTATGTAAAATGAGATGTTAATGAGACTTTGTATATACATGCATTAAAACAGGTGAATGCATCCCCTTCAAAACTTTGTTCAAATACACACCTGATGTGATCCAAACCACAACTCTACGCATTAATCTAGTTTTAATACAGGTTTATTTTTTATATGAACTTAAATATAGAAGTAGTTATTTAAATATTGAAAAGTATACAAGTATATAATCCAAAAAGTTATCATTCTTAACAGGTTTTATAATAGTGCTTCTCTTCTTGATCAGAACATGGCTATTTTCTAAATACTTGGCAAACATCAGTCTTTTTATTTTTTAATTAAAACTTATTTTTGTTGTTATTTTTTAGAGATGTGGTCTTGCTATGTTGCTAAGGCTGGTCTTGAACTCCTGGGCTCAAGTTATCCTTTTGCCTCAGCCTCCTGATCAGCTGGGACTACATGCCACCACACCTGGCTTGCAAACACCATTCTTAATGAGATTACTGTAAGTCTGTTACCTAAGAGATGAAAGGTAACACACGCGCCCCTGCACACACGCGTGCACACACACACACACAATGGCATAGGAGTATGCTACCTTCCAGTGCTAAAGGTTGGAACAGTGGGACAAACCTAAGTAACCTCTAATAGGAGTTTATATACATGTAAGTATAGGTATCATGCCCTGTGGAGCAATGTATGGCATATAGCGATGTGCCGTCTCTTAGGACTCCTACCAGTTGCCAACAATTCAACACATAAAGCCAGAGAGTGGGGGAGGACTCTGGTTGTCTGGGAGGGGAACTAGGTCAGAGACCACTTAGATTTGTGAATTGGTAGCTCAAGACAATCTCCAGGCTTCAGGCAATTCCTTCTCCCCTTTGTGCCTGGATCCAACTCATTTAATGCCTGAGATAATTTGATGCCATGATAAAATGCTGAGTGACAATAAGCGAACCCACATAGACAAGGTCAGGAGGAAATTTAATTTCTGAAAGAATAAGAACAAGATTCCTGATGAGGGTGGGTGGTTTTAGGCCTTGGCTTGGTTTCCGATGGAAAACAAAAGCAAAAGTGTACTCGGTTGAGCAAGTTGCCCCAAACTGGGCAAAATGCAAGGCTGCCTTGTTTCCTGGCACCTTGTCTCTGGGTGGCGTTTTTTCAGACAGGAAGGGCGGGAGAGGAGAGCGCCAGGACAGGGTTTATTGACATATTTGGAGCACTACTGCCATCGTGAGGAAATAGTTTGAAAATACCCTGCGCCATTACAGAGTCCTCCCCGTGAGGCCTAGCTGTTGGGGAAGGTCTGGCCTGAGAGTAGGTGTGAGGCTTGGGCTCCAGGTTGGGCCTCTCTTCTAATGCCTTAAGACTGCGGTCCCCAACCCCTGGGCTGCAGCCTGTATGGGTCCGTGGCCTGTTAGGAACCAGGCCGCACATGACCGCCCGAGCTCCGCCCAAGCCCCCAACCAATCCTCCCCCCGTGGAAAAATTGTCTTCATGAAATTGGTCCTTGGTGCCAAAATGGTTGGGGACCGCTGCCTTAAGAGAGGCCTGGACATTGGCGGTATCTTCGTGCAGAACCTGGATAGTGGTGGTCCTGGAGTGAAGCAGCAGCTGCCAGGAGGTACCGCCTCAGGAAGTCATGGGGCGGCGCCTTGTTTCCTCCCAGTGCAGGCGGAACTGGAAGAACCCACTCAAAGCAAATGCAGACTCTTGTGGGCATTTGGCTCCTGTTCCTGTTCCTTGGAGCAGGAGTTAGCAGGCTTTCACGCGACCTCACCTTGCTATAGGGCTTTGGGTCCCTTGTGACCTACTCTGAGGCCAGACCTTCCCTAACAGACCTCACTGGAAGGACTCTGTAATGGCGTAGGGTATTTTCAAACTATTTCTTCACGATGGCAGTAGGGTTCCAAACATGTCAAGAAGTCATGTCTTGGCGCCTTCCTCTCCCGCCCTTCTTGCCTGAAAAAACACCACCCAGAGACAAAAGCGCCAGGAAACATGGCTGCCTTGCATTTTGTCAGTATAGAGCAACCTGCTCAGATTGCTGCACTTTTGCTTTTGTTTTCCATCTGAAACCAAACTGAGGCCTAAAACCACCCACCCTCATCAGGAATGTTGTTCTTTCAGAAATTAAATTTACACCAGACCTTGTCTATGTGGGTGTGATTTACTTCGCTCAGAGTTAGAAAGCCAGTACTTCCCCATGGCATCAAATTGTCTTTTTCAGGGATAAATGGGGTTGATGAAGCTTAAATAGGGAGGAAATTGCTTGAAGCTTGGAGGAGATCTTCTCTGGCAAACAATTCACAAATCCTGGTCTTACCTGGCTCCTCTTCTAGACAACCAGAGAGTCCTCCATGTTCTAGCCTTCTGTGTTGAATTATAGGCAACAATTTGGCATGAGCCATAGAGAAGGGACCAGATAGCTGTCATTACTGCATGCCATATATGCTCTATATGGCATGATACTCACAGTCACATTTGTATCAATTCCTATCAGGTTACTCAGAGTTTTGTCTTGTCAACTCAAATGAATGAGTGAGACAAAAATCTCAATCAATGAAGGTTTATTAAGCCATGATTTTCAAGATGTGCCAGGGGAAAAAATATGAACTGCAGACAAGCTGTGGCTTTTTTTTTCCAAAGGTGAGGTTGGAACCTCCAGCATTGTAAAGACATAAAGAGAGAAGGAAAGAGGTAGGGGTGGGGTGGGAGGGGTGGTGGTGGCTGATAAGGGGGTGGCTACATTCTTGTGAGGCCCAAGAAATCTACATTTTACATAAAATAAGGGAGTAAAGAAAGCATCAATTATGTAGATGTCCATGGGTAGGTGGAAGAATGCCTGATTCTGTCTTGTCTCCAATTCTGTTACTTGTAAAATAAACCTGTAATTCATTGTCAGTGTGGAATCAGATGGGCTTTAGTTTTAGGTGGTAGACATAGGTACAATTTTCATGTCCCTTCTTATGGGAGGTTAGCAAGAAATTTCCATAATGAATGATCTGTGGGGCCAGCTATTCACAGGTGCCTGAGCTGTGATTTTCTTTTTACACTCCTCCCATTCCTCAAAATCTTTTCAGAGAAAGCATTGTAGAATGCCTGAGTTCATGGTTGCATTTTTTTTCTTTTTTCTTTCAGCATATTATGGGGGTACAAATGTTTAGGTTACGTATATTGCACTTGTTTTTAATCGAGTCTCATGTCTTCGCAATGAAGGTCATTTTTAGGAGATTGTGTCTCTTAAAAGAGAAAAAATTAAGTCAAGAAGGACTAATGTCAAAAAATTGGAGGTAAATGAAACTAAAAAATTATGGACAAGGGTAGAATCCAATAATGAATTTACTATATATATATATTTGAAACATAATTTTCTCTCTCTAGTTTTTCATTTTTATTAGAGACAAATAATAGTAAGACTAATTTATTTGTAAAATAAATTTTAGTCTCAAACTTGGTCTGATTATTTGCATAAAGTGCAGTAAGGATAATCATTGGCCATGTAGGCCTTCTTTTTAAAAATTGGCTTTGCTAGAACCCCCTTTTTTTAAAAAAGGAATTTCAGTTTACTTAAAGGCCTCTTGAGCGAAGCCAAGGATTTAATTGCCTGTAGATACGTACATGAATTGGGAAATTCCTCCTTTTTGAGGTCCCAACATGTTCTTTACCAAGTCTCCAATGGCGGTGGCACCAATGAAAGAAGACAGACTACTTATATTGTCTGTTTTCTCTTTTGTCAGCTCTGGCCTTGAAGATGTTAACAGGTGCAAGGGAAAGGAACACCATGGTTCTGAGGAGTTCAGCATGCAAGTGCTGCCCTCACAGCTCACACCTGGGGCCTGCAGTGAAAAGGAAGCTGGAAGTGATGCCTATTGCAGGGGGAAGTTCGCTGGCCTGGGAACCATGCTGGCCAGCTGCCACTGCCTGCAGGGATGAAATGCAGTTTGCCTCAGTCATTCATTTGGTTGACAAAAGTATGGGTCCTTTGTTCAACAGTGTGAGAACACCAAGGACAGGCCAGTTCCAGGTGGGATATAGTAGAAACAGGTGTGTTTGCAGAAGGTCTCAGGTGCACCCAATTGTCTGGTGGCTGGGAAGGCCTGAAGAGACATGGAACCACCCAGCCAAAAAAAGAAGAGTTGAGTCTTTTTCTAGTGGAGTAGTTGCACATAAAAAGATGGGGACCAAAAACAGTGACAAGGATTGAAAACCAATTTACATTTTAAAAGTTTTTGTAGGAGGTGGCATCACTTGTGATCTCACTTCACTTTTCCATGTATGACTGTTGTGGCAGGTACATTTTAAAGAAGTGTGACTATTTTTAGAAAAGCAAAAATGTTTCTAGAGGCAAAAGTGACATTGATGAAAATGGTGGAGTAGGGAACTCTAGCACTCATTTCTCCAGAAAAGCAACTAAAAACATTCAATAAACTATGATTAGAAGGAAATTTTCTCAACCTGATATGGGGCATTTATAAACAAACAACAACAAAAAAGAGCTAATATTATGGTCAAGGGTGAAAGACTGAAAGCTTTGCCCCTAAGATCATGAATAAGACAAAAATACTCACTTTTGTCACTTCTATTGAACATAAAACTGGAAGTTCTAGTCAGGGTAATAAGTCAAGAAAAATATATAAAAGGCATCTCAATTAGATAGGAAAAAGTGAGATTATTTCTCTTCACAGATAATCATGATCTTATGTAAAGAAAATCTATTAAAAATGCAATAATAAAAAACCCTAAACAATATTAGAGCTAATAAACGAATCCAAGAAGTACTGCAGGGTAGAAAAATAACTCAAGGCCGGGTGTGATGGCTCATACTTGTAATCCTAGCACTTTGGGAGGCTGAGATGGGAGGATCACTTGAGGATAGGAGTTCGAGACCAGCCTAAGCAAGAGCGAGACCCTGTCTCTATAAAAAATAGAAAATTTAGCCCAAGGTGGTGGCACGCGCCCCTAGTCCCAGCTACTCAGGAGGCTGAGGCAGGAGGATCGCTTGAGCCCAGGAGTTTGAGGTTGCAGTGAGCTATGATGATGCCACTGCACTCTAGCCTGGGAAACAGCCCTGTCTCAAAACAACAACAATAAAAAAGTAACTAAAAAAATCAGTTGTACTTGAATATACTCGCAATAAACAATTTGAAAATTAAATTAAAAAAGTAATTCCATTTTGAATAGCATCAAAATGAGTAATATGCTTAGGGCAATGTTTAACTAAGAAGATGAAATATTTGTACATTGAAAATTACAATTTATTAGAGAAGGAATTAAAGATGACCTAAAATCAAAAAGAAGACATCCTAGCTTCATGAATTGGAAGACTAAATATTGTTAAAATGGCAACACTACCCAAAAAGATTCATTGCAATCTTGTTATTAGCCCAATAATGATTTTTGCAATAGAACAGCTGATTATAAATAACACATATTAAATTGCCAGAAATGTGAATAGCCCCAACAATCTTGAATAAGGAAAACTCATATTTCCAGGTTTGAAAACTTACTAAAAAAGCTGCAGGATGAAAGCATTGTGATCCTCAAATAAGAATAGACACAGAGATTAAGGTAATAGATTCAGAGTCTGAAAATAAACCCATACACTGTGGTTAAGTGATTTTTGCCAAAGTTGTCAAGGTCATTTAATGTGAAATAAATAGATCCCTAAACAAATGGTGCTGGGACAACCAGTTATGAACATAGAAGAGAATGAAGTTAGACTCCTACCTCATATATGCAAAAACTGAAAATGAGTCAAAATTCTAAATGTAATAGATAAAAGTATAAAACCTTAGGGGAAACTATAGGGATAAATCTTGAAGACATTAGATTTGGCAATGATATCTTAGATATGCCACCAAAACCACAAACAAAAAGAAGAAAAAATAAATTGATCTTCATCAAAATTATAAACATTTTTGCATCAAAGGACACTATTAAGAACATGTAAAGGCAACTTCCAGAATGGGAGAAATTATTTGCAAATCAATCTTCTGAAAAACTTCTTATATCCAGTACATACAAAGGACTCTTAAGATTCAACGACAAAGAAGTAAGCAACCCAATTTTAAAAATAGGCAAAGAGAGAGTGATGTCACCAAAAAGGTGGAGTAGAAGCATTCTGGCTTCACTTTCCCCCACAGAAAACCAAAAACAACTATGTTGTGCCAGAATTGTTACCAGCAATATCCCAGAACTCAAAACTGAGACTGTGATGATTCCTGGGGCCACAGATAAGTGAGAAACTGTGAGTAGATGGTAAGAGAAATAGAATTCTCTATCTATGACACCCCTTCCCCAAGCTGCCAGGCAACACATGTAATAGTTCCCCTGGACTCATGGTTTCCTCTGGAAAAAAGTGAGATCGCAGGAAGAAAGCCAGCTTCCCTACCATTTTGAGTTCCTTCGCAGGAAAGCCATTCCTACCTCAACCCACAGGAAGCATCACCAATGCCTACAGGGAGAAAACCCTTGAGGACAACTATAGACAAACAGTGAAGGTGAAGTTGGCAACACCAGTGTGTGAAACTTGGGGGCTTCTTTTCAGCCAAAGAAGACACCAAATCAGAGAGGCATTTCAGCAGCACCATGTTGTAGGAGGCATACTCCATCTGGGCATGAATCCCTAGACAGCCTTCTTACACAACTGAGGTTTTCCCTTCGGGACACACCTCCCCCGCATCAGGGACTGGCAGTGCTCTAAACATTGGGAAGAGCCATGGCAAACATAGGCTTAGGGTTTCATCTAGTCCCAAAAAGGAGGAAGCTATCTCAGGCTAAGGATACTCAATAGTCAAACTGTACAGAACCTCTAAATAGACATACTTTAGAAAGACCAAACCAAACCAGACAATGAAGACTGAAATAAATAAATAATCCTTTAATGCAAAAACGTAGTCATATGTCCATAAGAAACAACAGCAAATAGGAAACTGTGATTTCTCCAAGTGGACAAAGTAAGGAGCCAGTTACTGACCCTAACAAGACAGTGATGTGTGAGCTTTCAGATAAATAATTCAAAATAGCAGTTTTGAGGAAACTCAGCAAACTCCAAGATAACACAGAAAAGAAATTAATAAATTTATTGGCGAAATTTAACAAAGAAATTGATAAAAATTCAAACAAATCCTAGAACTGAGAAATACATTGGCTGAACCAAAAAAATGCATCAACGAGGTTCAATAGCAGAATTGATCAAGCAGAAGAAAAATTCAATTAACTTGAACACAGGCCATTCGGAAATACACAGAAGAGAATAAACAGAAAGAAATGAAAAGAAACAAAGAATGCCTATGAGATTTACAGAATAGCCTGAAAAGAGAAAACCTAAGAGACATTTGTTTTCAAGAGGAAGTTGAGAATGAGCAAGGGGTAGAAAACGTATTCAAAGAAATAATATAAAATTTTCCAAACCTACAGAAAGATATTCATATCCAGGTACAGGAATGTCAAAGATTACCACGCAGATTCAACTCAAAGAAGACTACTTGAAGGCATGTAATAAACTCTCAAAGCTTAAGGACAAAGAGAAGATCTAAAAAGCAGTAAGAGAAAAGAAGCAAACAACATATAAAGGAGCTCTGATTAGTCTAGTAACAGACTTAGCAGTGGAAACCATACAGGCCCAGAAGGAGTGGGATGACATATCCAAAGTGCTCAAGGAAAAATACCCACAACTGAGAATACTGCACAGAGCAAAGCTATCTTTCAAATATGCAGTCTTTCCCAGACAAACAAAATCTGAGGGAATTCATCACCACCAGACCTGTCTTACAAGAAGTGTAAAAGGGAGTTTTCCAATCTTAAAGAAAAATATGCTGGCATGTGATAAGAAAACATCCGAAGGCATAGAACTCACTGGTAAAAGTAAGTACACAGACAAAGCTGGTGCAATGGCATGTACCTGTAGTCCCAGCTACTCAAGAAACTTTGACCCGAGGATCACTTGAGCCCAGGAGTCCAGGAGTTCAGCTTGGGCAAGATGGTAAGACCTCGACTCTAAAAAAAATAAAGACGTAAGTACACACAGATAAATTCTCAATACTCTTAATACTGTAATTGTGGTGTATAAACAACTCATCTGTAGTATGAAGACTAAAATACAAATCTATCAAAAATAATAACTACAACAATTTGTTAACAGATAAACAATATAAAAAGATGTAAGCTGATAGAACAAAATGTCAAAATGGGGGGAGTCTAGTTAAAATGTGAAGGTTTTTAGTTTTTTCTTTGTTTCATTTCTTTGTGATCAGTGTTGTCATTTGTTTGAAATAACTGGTTATAACTATAAAGTGTTTTCTGTAAGCCTCTTGGCAACAGCAAAGCAAAAACGTATAATAGATACATCAAAAATAAAAGGGCAAGGAATTAAAACATACTACCAGAGAAAATAACTTAACCACAAAGGAATACAGGAGGGAAGAAAGGAAGAGTTGAGTTATAAAACAACCTGAAACAAGTAAAAAATGGCAGTAGTAAGTCCTTACCTATGAATAATAACATTGAATGTAAACAGACAGCAAATATTACTCAGCTATAGAAAGAAATGAAGTTTGATGTATCTTCTAGCATGGATGAACTTTGAAAATACACTAAGTAAAAGAAGCAAGACAGAAGAGGTCACATATTGTGATTATTCCATATATATATATAATATCTAGTACAGGTAAGTCCATAGTGTCAGAAAGCAGATTAATGGTTGCTGGGGGCTGGGCAGAGGAGAGATGGAGAATGACTATTTAATGGGTCCAGAGTTTCTTTTCTTGGTAATGAAAATGGTTTGGAACTAGCTAGAGGTAATGCTTGCACAGCACTGTGAATGTAGTAAATGCTACTGAATTTCACACATTAAGATGGTTTATTTTATGGTACATGAATTTTATCTGTTTTGAAAAGTGGCAATATTTTTAAACATCATTTCCAAAGCTAATTAAATGTAGTTAATTTTTTCAAATATGAAAAACATTCAAATTATAACCAAAGAAAACTTGTTTTAATAATTATGGTACAGGGAAATTTGAACATTATTTTATAAAAGTGTATATTATATGTGCATAGGGAGCAGATGTTAATGCATAGTATAGAAATTTAAAGGTGATTATTCTTCTCACTATGTCTAACTTACTTTATATTTTCTGCTTTATAATTTCATAAAGATCGTCTAGAGCAAAATATAAAGAACTTCAATCACTCAAAAGTATATAATGGTAGGTATATATGCAAATAGTATCAGATGATGCTGAAGATTTTGTACAAAATTACAAACAGTATAAATCCAATTATATTTAAAGTGAAATGTGTGTGGGTGTATATTTATATCCCTAGATATGCATATTATTTATATCTATCTATATGCATATATAAATTTCTAAAAACCATATATTTTTAATCATGATCATAATATGTATTTGAATATGACATTTTGGTCAATATATTCATATCTTTATATAACCACAGACATTAATGAAATATTATAGTTCTGTGTGGGTTGTGTGAATACATCCATCTTAAAGTTTTCTTAGGATACACCACCTAGGTGACTGAATATGAGTGATGCCTATTTCAACTATCATTTATTGAATTTTTTTTCTTTCCTTGTAGTTTTTAAAGATAAAATTTTAAGATAAAAGAGTATGATCAAATTTTCTGAGGTGTAAGTGTATTTAATATAGATTTATATAATATGTATATATATGTGTGTATATGTATGTATGGATAAATAGATTTTATAGATGAAGAGTAAGAAAAGAGAACGTAATTTTTCAAATGACTAGTCTAATCCAGAAGCTGCTTGTAAATATTTTATTTTCTAAAATCCAGATTTTGCATTGGTTTTTATGACAGAGTCAAAAACTTCCCAGGAATCAGATGTGAAAAGTTTGGTTTTAAAATAAGATATATAACTAAATCCAATTTAAGTGTAACTTTTTTTGTGGTATTTGATTGTATATATAGAACTTTGTGTCTATGTATTAAATAGGAGTAAATATGGAAAAGGTTATTGTTTGGTACAAAGTTTTATGCTATTACTTTTCTTTTGATCAGCACAAGGTTATTTTCTGAATCCTTTGCAAGCTCTATGTCTTAGTCATTAATGCGAAAATATAACACTGATCCTGAACTGAATAACAGTAACACACATACATAGTAATGTCATAGGATGTAGTTGTAGGCCATTTAATTATTAATACATGGGAAAATGCTTGTGTTCCAATGCTAAATGATGAAACTGTGAGACAAAATCCTGTGATCCATCTGACTAGAATTTATAGTCATTCTAATACTTGTGTCACTTTCAGTAGAGCACTGTATAACATACAGGCACGAGAGCTATCTGGACCCTTATCTTAGAGCTCCACCAAATGGCTTCCTCCCACTCAACACACAAGGCCTAGTGCCTAGGTCAGAATATGGAGGAAGACTCCCAGGGAACTTGGGAAGTGAGTCAGGACAAGAACCATGTGGCCTGGTGCCTGGATTTGTTCTTCTCTAAACTCTTAGGTGTAAACATTTTCTTTTCCTTCTTAGGCATGGATCGTTGAGGTTTGTCCCAATACCACACGACAATTTGCTACCATGATAAAACACTGGAGATATGATGTTGACTGAGTGAAGAAGAACAAAAATGGGAAGAGTTGGCTGTGCGGAAATTGAGTTCTGGCAAAGAGAAGATGCCTGATGAGGGTGCCTGGCGTAGATTTCAGTTTGATATCCAATGGAAACCAAAAGCAAAATCCTAAGAAGAATGAAGCAAGTTTCTACAAATTGAGCAAAACCCGAGGTAGCCATAGTTTCTGGTGCTTTTGTCTCTTCATGGCGTTTTTTCAAACTGGATGGGCGGGAGAAGGGCGCCTAGAGCAAAGCTAGTTGAGCAATACTGCCATCGTGAGGAAATAGTTTCATAAAGTCCCAAGCCAAGAGCGTTTTCCTCCATGTAAGCCGTAACAGCTGAGGAAGGAAGGGTCTGTGGGAAGCGGAGCAGGCCCTCATACCAAGTTTGGCTTTCTGAAACTTTTCTTTGAGGCCTGGCAGGAGAAATGGACAAATGCAGTCTTGGGGAAGTATCTGGTGAGTGAGGGACCAGGACTGAGTCAGCAGCTTCCAGGAAGTCCCGGCACAGGAAGTAGAGTGGCCGAGTGTCAGTTTTCTCACAGTGTGGTTAGGACTAGAGGAAGCCCCTTACAGCCAAGGGCAGACCCTGGGAGCATTAATCTTCTGAACACTCTCTTTGGAGTTTTAGGCAGGCTGACTGTCCTTCTGTTGTGGGGCTGAGCCGTTTATAGCAGTAGTGACAGAGCGCAATGGACAGTCCAACTCTAGCTACCACCTATCTGTAGGCAGTGTCATTTATAGATACACCAAAATTCTAGAACACCATTGTCTAGAGCAAGAAAGACCTGTGTAGAAGTAGGGATACACTGACATGCCAATGTGAGCCTGAACATCTTCTAGGAGAGCAGATTTGCTCAACTGGATGAAAACCAATAATGTAATGGAAGGCCCAGGCAATTCCCTGAGCCCACATGCTAGCAGCTTCTGTGACTTTACAGGTTAAAGATAAAATCTCTTGTCATGACAGGACTCTGATGTCATCTCAGTTCTCTCAAAGAAGGCACATAGGTGGCTGTTATCTGTTGGCCATCCCCTAAGAAAGGTGGCATTTTTTAGGCCTGAGAAAACCATTATTTACCTCATGTAGCTAGTGGTCTCTGTGCTAGCTTCAGAGCTAGTTCCTGATGAACATTCCATAGTAGTCTTACAAGTCTTAGGACTGGAGCTTGCATTCCGTTCCTTTATTTCCCTAGGGGTTTGGCTAAGGCTACATGCCTAATAACAAGATAATCAACCCTTTTAGTGTGGAGACCTCCAGATACTCCATGATTCATAATTGTAGAATCGAGAAGGATGGCTAAAATTTTTTGGGTGACTTGCTCTTAATGACATTCTTCTTCACTGTCTATTATCACAGCATCTGAATTCTTTTATTTTATTTATTTATTTTTTTGAGTCAGAGTCTTGTTCCATTGCCCTGGGTAGAGTGCAGTGGTGTCATCATAGCTCACAGCAACCTCAAACTCCTGGGCTCAAGTGATCCTCCAGCCTCAGCCTTCTGAGTAGCTCAGACTATAGGCATGTGCCATGATGCCCAGCTAGTTTTTTTTTTCTATTTTCAGTGAAGACGGGTCTTGTTCTTGCTCAGGATGGCCTTGAACTCCTGAGCCTCAGGCTCTCAGAGTACTAGTTTTACAGGCGTGAGCCACCACACCCGGCCACATTATCTGAATTCTTAAATAAAGGAAGTAATGTTGTCTTGGCATTCTGTCACCTTCCAGTGCTTTAAGATCTTGTTCAGGTATGACCTCTCCTGACTTCTGATGACTCAGACAAGCATTCCAGGGGAGGAATTGGCTTTTATAACATCCTTGACTGTGTCTAGCTCTTCCTCAAGCCTGCCATGGTTGGGTTGAGTGATGGTTTGTGGACATAGATGCTATTGGCATGCAGGAGTGTCTTGGAGACACTCTGAGAAGCATTTCTCAATTGCTCCAGGTTCTGGGAAGGAGAGAAATGACCTCTAACCTCCTCCTGCTATTTCACTTAAAGTAGATTTAGGTATCTGCTGGGCTGTATCCTATAGAGAAATAGTTTGCCCTGATCATCTTCTTGGAAGTACATCCTTATATATGGGACAGTGTCCCATATCTGAAGCTACAAATGTTAGTGGTCCTAGGCCTAAAATTCCTTAGGCTAAAGAATGTTGTATTCATCTCCTGTTCCATTTCTATCTTCAATAGAGGCCATGTGCCTGGGCAGTGGATGAAAACCTGGCAAGGAAAATCACACCTAGCTGAGTCCCTGTGGTAGTGATTGGTTTTCTTTGCAATGGGGGATAGTGTGGAGGGGCAATGATTATTTGGGTTTTGATTGGATACATATCATTCAGCTACACTAGGTAGTCTTATTAGCCCTTGCAAAGTCAGAATTCCATTCTCTTTGTCCTTATTAGCAGCCATTGTCTGTCTCTGATTTGGGGAGAAAAGCAAACTATTGAACCTTGAGGATCAACTCATATAACAGGTAAGAGAAATGACAAAGTAAAGTGTGTTTTATTCTAATTCTAACATATGTGATAACCTTATACCAAACATATATGTATTGTAGTGAGCCAATATGGACATTGTGATGTATCTGTAAAAATTCAAACAAAACAACTAACCATGTCTACTTTTCTAAAGTGATGTTTTTGAGGGTGTATTTCCAAGTTTCATCTTTATTTATAATTAAAGCCTGCTGTTGACAAACAAGGCCTAGTATTGATGACATTCATATGAGTTTAGGCTCCTCAAAGCTTTGTTAAAATACATGCCTGGTCTGGTCCAAACCACGATATAAACATTAATCTAATTTTAATATAGATTTATTTTTGAGTGAAACTAAGAATGTATGTATATATTGAAAGATATGCATGGAAATAATCCAAGAGGTTATCAGTTGCTTTGACAGGTTGTATGGTAGTACTTTTCTGCTTGATCAGCACATAATTTTTTCTGAATCCTTGGTAAGCACTATTCTTTAATTTACTAGTGTCAATGGAAAAAAAAGCCTAACTCTGTAAAATAATTTTAAAGAGATTTACTCTGAGCCAAATTTGAGGACCATGACCCGCAGCCACTCCCAAGAAGCCTTGAGCAAGTGGACTCACTGTGGCTGGGTTACAGTTTGGTTTTATACATTTCAAGGAGACAGGGGTTACAGGTAAAGTCATAAATCAATACGTGGGAGGCTTTCATTGATTTGGCCCAAGAAGGTGGGCCATCTCGAAGCAGGGGCTTAGAGGTTATAGGTGGGTTTAGAAATTCTTTGAGTTGTACTTGGTTAAATACATCAAGCTTTGTCTAAAGAGTTGGAATGTTTGAAGATA
>CAUYRT010029990.1:0-35594 GCA_963574885.1 Lepilemur ruficaudatus
TCTACTGTAAAATAGAAAGAAATTAATTGGACAACTAAAAATATATGTAAAAAATTAGCCGGGCATGGTGGCGCATGCTTGTAGTCCCCAGCTACTCGGGAGGCTGAGGCAGAAGGATTGCTTGAGCCCAGGAGTTTGAGGTTGCTGTGAGCTAGGCTGATGCCACGGCACTCTACAGCCCAGGCATCAGAGTGAGACTCTGTCTCAAAAAAAAAAAAAAAAAAAAATTAGAAAAAATTAGCTGGGTGTCATAGCTACTTCAGAGGCTGAGGCAGGAAGATCACCTGAGCCCAGGAATTTTAGGCTGCAGTGAGCTATGATGATGCCACTGCACTCCACCTGGGGCAACAGAGCAGGACTCTATCTCAAAAAAAAAAAAAAAAAAACAAGGCCAGGCAAGGTGGCTCACGACTGTAATCTTAGCACTCTGGGAGGCCGAGGCAGGTAGATGGCTCAAGGTCAGGAGTTCGAAACCAGCCTAAGCAAGAGCGAGACCTCATCTCTACTAAAAAACAGAAAGAAATTAATTGGCCAGCTAAAAAGATATAGAAAAAATTAGCCGGACATGGCGGCGCATGCCTGTAGTCCCAGCTACTCGGGAGCCTGAGGCAGAAGGATTGCTTGAGCCCAGGAGTTTGAGGTTGCTGTGAGCTAGGCTGACGCCATGGCACTCTAGCCAGGGCAATATAGTGAGGCTCTGTCTCAAAAAAAAAAAAAAAAAAAAAACCAAACCAAAAACCAGCATTATCTCAATCATGGGAAAACATCAGAAAGACCCAAATTAAGGTACATTATTTAACAAAGGACCTCTCTTCGAAAGTGGCAAGATTATGGAAGAAGAGGAAGACAGACTGACAAACTGTTACCACATGGAGGAGAAAGAAATGACAACTGGATGTAAAGTGAAGCCCTAGACAGGATCCTGTGACACAAAGAGGACAGGAATAGAAAAACGGTGAAACATCAAAAAAAGCCTATAGTTAACAGTATTATATCAAGAGTAATTTTCTGGTTTTGACAGTTGTACCATGTTGCATAAAAGATGTTAAACATTAGAAGTCAGGTAAGGGAGATATGGAAACTCTATTTTTGTAACTGTTTGGGAAATCTAAAATTAGTACAAAATAAAAGGTCTTTTTTGGGACAGGGTCTCATTCTATCACCCAGGCTGGAGCACAGGATCATAGCTCACTGTAGCCTTGAACTTCTGAACTCAAGCAATCCTCCCACCTCAGTCTCCTGAGTAGCTAAGACTATAGGCACCCACCACCACGCCTGGATAATTTTTTTTTTTGTAAAGATGAGGTCTTGGTATGTTGCCCAGGCTGGTCCTGAACTTCTGGCCTCAAGGGATCTTCCTGCCTCAGTCTCCCAAAGCACTAGGATTATAGGACTGAGCCACTGAGCCCAGCCTATCATCATATATTTTTAAATAACAAATACATGCCATTATGGTTTGGGAGGGAGCCCTGGGTTTTAAACAGTTGATGTAGGTGGCCAAGATCCTGCCAGCTCCTCCTCCTCCCAGTTCCTGGGTCCTCCCATCCATCCCTGCCCATTTTAAATGATGGATTATGAAAGTTATGAAACCTTCCCACATAGGCCCAGCACTGGAGCTCCCCAAGACAGGGCCTAGGCCACACCAGGAGCAGGGAAGGAGCTTGGGAGGTAAGGACAGCTCCAGGCTACTGTGCTAACCTCACAGCTGCTGCAAACCAGTTACTACCTACGATGCCACCCCAGGCTGCCCCAGATCCTTCCCCACCACCAGCCACAGGTCAGCAATTCCGCTGGTGCAGAGGAGCTAGCTGGTTCCCATCTGAACCAGGAAACCTCACATCCAGCAGAGCTGAAGCAGCCAGGGCCTGGTACAGGGTATGGAGAACACATGCCCCAACATTTGCTTGTGTGAAGAGAGAGGTTGTTTTGTTTGAGTTTCTTATTGTTCTTCCTAAACAGGTTCGCCTGTGTGGCTGTGCTACTCGAAAAGCAGCTTCTTGCCCTCCTCATCTGCCAGCCCAAAGTGAAGGATGACAGTGGACCTTGGAGGCCCTGATAATGCCACAAAGAAGGGCTGGGAGCCCCAGACACCTGGGCTGTGGTCTTGGCCCTATCAAACACTGTTTCATTTGGAGCAAGCCCTCTTCTTCCTGAGCCTCAACTTCTAAGATGATGATAATTCCCAAAGGCCACAGGGTGGTGGTGAGGCCCAATACAAATGTCCATTGGGACCCAGTCTTGGAGGAGCAGAGGGAGGCAAAGGGAGGCCCTACGGGCCATCAGGCACCTTCCTGCAGGGCCCTCACGACATCCTGAAAACCACAGCAATATTACAGCAAATAGCATCTTCAGAAACTGATCAGTCCAACTCCCTCATTCCAAAAGAGGAGAAGGACCAGGGCTGACCAGGGCCCCTGGAACCCTGATTCCAGTCTCACAAGCTAAGACAGCTGGCTGCCAAACCAGCCTGGCACACAGCATGAGGAGAAGGAAGTGGGGTCCTTCTAGAGGCGAGAAGAGCAGCAGCAAGAGCACAGCGGATAAAAGCCAGCAGGGGAAACACTTTCTAGGGCCATGTAGTGCAGGGGCAAAGCATCCACAGGCTTAACCACAGCACTGAGCTGTGACAGACAGCTGGCCTTAACCACCACCCCAAGTCATTAAAATGCTAAGCCAGGTGTCACACCCTCTATTAAAGAGGACAAGGGTGTGCATGCCACGTTTTGGAAAGTTTTCCACCCGACATCATTAAAACACTAGTTTGGGTGCTTAACGGATAAACTTCAGTTACTAGGAAATCTACCTGCACCCAGCAGCTCAGTCACAGATGACACAATTCCTCGAAGTATTACTGCCTATTCCCAGGGGCCACAAGGAAATCACTCAGCCAACGTTTTACCCAGATTGAGCAAGAAGTCATTTAAAATCACGCGCTTTCCAAAAGCAAAACCAAACACACATGAGCTCCCCAAAATTTCTCGATTTCACTTGCAGGAATGCTATTTCCCATGGCTACCAGTAAAGGGAGCTGATTCTTGGGCTTCCTCAGACTTGCACTGCCTTGGCCCCAGCTTTTTCACATACATGCTAACTTTCACCTAATGATGTTGACATTCATTTGGCTTTTAGGACTTTACCACAGCCCCCAGGGAGAACAAGGTGCCAAGTGTTTTCAATTCTCCCAGCACCTGCCAGGTTAAAAGGTCAGGTATTTACTAAGCCCCCTCTGGCTCCACAACCAACAGAGGAGGGTTAACTTATGAGGGCCACACTACAAATCCAGCGTGGGAAAACCCTGGCTAGGCCCATGCAAATGAATTACACCCCTCCCAGCTCTAGAAAAGCCAGAGGAATAGGGCCTCACACCCAACCCAGGAGGCAGGCCCCTTTGAGGTTGTTTTAACAAAGCTGGCTGGCCCAGTTCCCTCTGGACTCACACACAGGGCAAGGGCAGGGGCAAGCAGCAGCACGCTGGCCCAGCCACCTACCTTCCTTTCTGTAACTTGCCTGGCCAGCACCAGTAGGGCCTGCCTCAGGCTGGGGAATAGAGATCCCAGAGAAATACCGGGGAGAGAGATGGTTTAGGAGAGACCAATGGAAGCCTCACACCAGGAAAAAGAAACAAAGCCCCCTTAAGTGGCTTTTTTTCCCCAAGACAGAGTCTCACTCTGTCACCCAGGCTGGATGGCAGTGGTGTGATCACAGCTCACTGCAGCCTCAATCCTGGGCTCAAGGGATCCTCCTGCCTCATCCACTGTGCCCAGCTAAATCATTTAACTTTGTCCCAGAATCCCAGCTCTAGCACTATCTAAAAATGTGTCTCAAAATAATTCACAAGAACTTAAGAAGCCCCAGGAGGCTAGGTGAAGCAGACCCCACAGAAGTTTCAGTACTGCCAATAACCATTCTGGGCTGGCAGACAGAGCACACTGCTCTCTGGACGAGAACAATATGGAACCCCACATTCAGGGTGGGAGGCAGGGAGAGCACGTCTCTGAGCCCTGCTTATGTCTACATGAAAAGTCCACAGAGGCACCAAATGATACTTCCCTGTACTCCCAATTCCCTGAAAGACCTCAGATCCACATGTCCCGACTCCTGGAAGGAGAATGTACCCAGGAAAAACGCTGATCCATCCAAGGCCCATCACCCCCCATCTACCAGAATCCTACAGAGTCCCTTCAAGATACCATCCCAATCACATATCCCACTCTTGGGCCGGGCGCAGTGGCTCACACCTGTAATCCTAGCACCCTGGGAGGCCGAGGCGGGTGGATCACTCAAGGTCAGGGGTTCGAAACCAGCCTGAGCAAGAGCAAGACCCTGTCTCTAGTAAAACTAGAAAGAAATTAATTGGCCAACTAAAAATATATAGAAAAAATTATCCGGGCATGGTGGCGCATGCCTGTAGTCCCAGCTACTAGGGAGGCTGAGGCAGGAGGATCGCTTAAGGCCAGGAGTTTGAGGTTGCTGTGAGCTAGGATGATGCTACGGCACTGTAGCCTGGGCAACAGAGACTCTGTCTCAAAAAAAAAAAAAAAAAAAACCAGACCAAAACAAACAAAAAAACCGGTCCCACTCTAGGGGCCTGGGTTTAATCCCAGCTCTGCCACTTGCTGGCTGCATGGCCACCTCAGTGTCTCACCTGTAAGTGGAGGACACTACCCACCTTAAGCACTAGTGAAACATTCATGCACCCGCTCAATAGGACCTGGCATATAATGTGTGCTCAAGAATGGGAGTTGTTCGCCGGGCGCAGTGGCTCACGCCTGTAATCCTAGCACTCTGGGAGGCCAAGGCGGGTGGATAGCTCAAGGTCAGGAGTTCAAGACCAGCCTGAGCAAGAGTGAGACCCCGTCTCTACTATAAATAGAAAGAAATTAATTGGACAACTAAAAATATATGTAAAAGATTAGCCAGGCATGGTGGAGCATGCCTGTAGTCCCAGCTACTTGGGAGGCTGAGGCAGGAGGATTGCTTGAGCCCAGGAGTTTGAGGTTGCTGTGAGCTAGGATGATGCTACAGCACTCTACAGCCCGGGCAACAGAGTGAGACTCTGTCTCAAAGAAAAAAAAAAAGAATGGGAGTTGTTCTGTGTCTTAAGCTGGCAGAGTCCTTGAAACCCAATCTGAACAAATACTAGAGGTCTAAGAAGCTTCCAGGGAGGTTTCAATCACAGTGGAAAGCTTCAGCCTCAACATGGGGCAGTGGGCATGGAAGGGACCAGTGAGCAAGGTGGCAGTGAGGCTCTGACTGGCCGATGTCAGTCCCAATCAACAAAATGTTCTCCTCCCTGGAAACCAGGGCAGCCAGAGGCCCATGAGCTCCATCACCACCCCTTAGGGTACACTCAGAAAGCAGCCCCATCCCAGCTACCACTCTGAATTCTTAAAATGCTCTCCAAGCCCAACACTCTCAATGATGAGGAACAATGAAGTCTCCTGGTCAGCCGGACCGGTCGCAGGTCCACAACTAAGCTGGGGATGTTCACCCACTGGCCAAATCCAGGGGATTTTCTCACCTTAAATGCCACCTGGTCTGGACTGGGCCTATGATTTCATCATCTTTCTCAAGGAGCCAAGAGCTCTATAAGACGCTCTGGGCTGGACTAGGTCACCTATGCCACCTGCGGCCACCTACCACATACCCAACATTTTGCATTGTCCTCACACAGTGTTCACAGCCCTCTTCTCTACTAGATCATGGGCTTAGGGGAGCTGTAGCTTTCGTCTCAGTGTCTGACACAGAGCAGGAGCCAATGACGCATTATCAGGCATAGCACCAGCCACGTGCACAGACAAAAAGTCTTTAACTTTGCTCCACAGAGGTCCCTATCATCATGAGGAACAAAAGGATTGTAGATTTTAACCTGTGTGGTGACTACCAGGACTCCAGTAAGTAAGGTCAAGTAAGACTCCGGGGGACACACGGCTAGGGATGGCCACGACACCTCAGCACCCACGTGGCACACACAAATGGGACAACATGGCAGGAACAACCAAGGAGGCAGGTGCCCAGGCTGCAGGTATTGGGTGAGTCTTCCCAGCTGCATAAGAGCAGAAAGCCCAGCTTGCTGACAGGGCACATGGGCAGACAAGATGCCCAGCAGGGACATACAATACCTGGCTGTACTGGAAGTGGACGGTCCTGGGGGCAGGTGCTGCAGTCCCAGATGGGAGAGGCTGGAGCGGTAGAGGGGCTGGCTCCCTAACGTGGAAGGGGCTCCACCCCAGGGGTTGGTGGTGTTCAGCCTGGGTGCAGACCTAGCCCCAGAGAGGGAGGGTTTGTTGTATGGGGCAAAGGCCTGGTGGGCCCCATAGACAACGGCAGTCCTGTGGGGGTGCTGAGGGACAGGGTACGCAGGCAGGTTGGTCATGGAGTGGCGGTAGCGGCCTGACACAGGGCCAGTTCCACTGCCGCTGAGGCACTGGTGGCAAGAGCAGGCAACTCCCGTGTGGCCTGGTGGAGCGATGACGGTGGTCACTGGGTAAGGGGGCCCTGTCTGGCGCCGCACGCTACGGCAGAAGCTGGAAGTCTTGTTGGTTTGCGTTTGTGTGGCATAGTTGACAGTATAGTTGTACCCCAGGGGAGCCAAGTCCACAAGCTGGTTGCCCCTGGCCACATGCTGCTCCAGATAATCACAGATGCTGGCTTCATAAGCAGTCCAGGTACCATCATCACTCAGCCACTCCCAGACGATGCCCCTGCCTGGGGCGGAGTGCTGGGGTAACAAGTGCCTCCGCACAGCCCGCATGGTGCCTGTTTTAAAAGGAGTATTTCACATAGTTAATCTACTAGATCCCCCGAAACACAGGAGATTTTCAAATTCTTTTTTCAACAAAAATAAGCGAATATGATCACTGTAGGTCTACAGTCATGCTGCTATTTCATCTAAGGATTGGCACTGGCTCTCCTTTCCAGATTTGGGGGTAAAGTATAGACACTCTAGGCAAAGAAACTGTGGCCCAAAAGGTTGGAGTAGCAGAGAGGGACCCACACTCCTTGGCAGGAGGGGACGTCTGAAGCTTAGGACAAAGAATATGGCTCAGACTTCAGGAGGCTTTTCAAATAATATTTCTAATAACGAGTGTATATAGCTTTACTTTAAAAAACTGAAAACAGGCCAGGCGCGGTGGCTCACACCTGTAATCGTAGCACTCTGGGAGGCCGAGGCAGGCAGATCGCTCAAGGTCAGGAGTTCGAAACCAGCCTGAGCAATAGCGAGACCCCGACTCTACTTAAAAAATAGAAAGAAATTAATTGGTCAACTAAAAATATATAGAAAAAAAAAATTAGCCGGGCATGGTGGCGCATGCCTGTAGTCCCAGCTACTCAGAAGGCTGAGGCAGTAGGATTGCTTGCGCCCAGGAGTTTGAGGTTGCTGTGAGCTAGCTGACGCCACGGCACTCACTCTAGCCCGGGCAGCAGAGTGAGACTCTGTCTCAAAAAAAAAAAAAAAAAAAAAAACTGTAAACAAAAAAAATAAAGAAAATTAAATGATCTAATCCAGCCACCAAGAGGAAAGCCCACAATTTACATTGCAATGCATTTCTTCCCATCTACTCTTCTAGGCATGTGTATTTAAGGCGTTCACAGAATGAAAGTGTTTCCTGCTATTTTCTTGCATGATGCCATAAGCAAAAATAAAACTCTTTATTTTATGCACCGGCCGGGTATGGTGGCTCACGCCTGTAATCCTAGCACTCTGGGAGGCTGAGGTGGGTGGATAGTTTGAGCTCAGAAGTTCGAGACCAGCCTGAGCAAGAGCAAGATCCCATCCCTACTAAAAAAATATAGAAAGAAATTAGCTGGACAACTAAAAATATATAGAGAAAAAATAAGCCAGGCATGGTGGGGCATGCCTGTAGTCCCAGCTACTCAGGAGGCTGAGGCAGGAGGATCGCTTGAATCCAGGAGTTTGAGGTTGCTATGAGATAGGCAGATGCCACGACACTCTAGCCCGGGCAACAGCCCTCAAAAAAATAAACAAAATAAAAAATAACTCTTTATTGTGACATAATTCTCTTATATGGATGTACCAGCCTCTTTGATTCCTCAAGTTGCAACTATTGCGAAATACCCTATCTTTAACTTATATTCTTTTATTTATTTTTGAGACAGGATCGTGCTCTGTCGCCTGGGCTAGAGTGCAGTGGTGTGATCACAGCTCACTGCAACCTCATAACTCCTGGGCTCAAGGGATTCTCTTGCCTCAGCCCCCTGAGTAGCTGGGACTACAGGCACTTGCCACCACGTCCAGCTAATTTTTCTATTTTTTGTAGAGATGGGATTTCGCTCTTGGCTCAGGCTGGTCTTGAACTGCCTTGGCCTCCCTGAATACTGGGATTACAGGCATGAGCCACTGCATCTGGCCCTAAGCTTAATAAACCAAATCTAAAGGAGGAAAAAAAAAAAAATTAATTTCGTCTACGCTTTCAATAGTGCTTGCCAGAAGATGGATTACTGCAATTACCTTCTCAATGTTCTCCTAACCTCAGCCCTTCCCTCCACCCACAGCAGCCAGGGGGACACTCTTAGCCCCCAAAACAGATGATGGCATTTCTCTGCCCAACCCCTTCAGTGGCACCCCTTTCAGAATAAAAGCTGAAGCCCCTTCTATTGACTAAACCCCACCCCTAAAGAATCTGGTCTTCTGTCCTGTCCTCCTATCAGGTCTGTCATTGTCCTTTCTCAGTGACCTTGTCACCTGAGCTCAACCTTCAAATCGACCTCTACCAACACTTGACACTTCCCTTCCCTAATTGACACTTATTGCTCTCCACCAAAATACACAATTTCTGTGTTATTTATCCTGTATGCTCTATTTCTCAGCTCAATGCACACGCCATGAAGGCAGGGAATTTTATCTGCATCCAGCTGACTGGGAGCCATAGTTTTCATAGACTCTAGGACGCTGCTGATAGAGTACAACAGAAAGTTGGTGGCCCATTCTCAATAATACTGATAAAAACACAGTGCGTAACAAAAAACAGACAAACGCACAGAAGAATGCAGGTAGCCTGCCCAGGTCACATAGCTGTTGAGCAGTGGAGCCAGACCCTCTGAATGACCATGGTGCCACCTCTGTGTCAGCCTCCTGCCAGAGAGACCCTTGAATCTTTGCAGTTTGAGGCAGGCATTTTTGGTTTGGGAAACAAGGGGAAAGGGGTGGGAGGGCCTGTGCAATGTGCTCCCATGGCACTGCTCCTACTACATGGTACACTCACCCTGTGTGGTGGGTATTCTCACTCACAGCACCCACCTCCCACCACGTGTTTCAGGAGCAGGGAGGAAGCTTTGCAAGTCACTTCAGTAACTCCAACACCTCTCACAGTGCCTGTCCCAAAGCAGGTGCGCAGATGTGTGCTAGAGGCAGAAAGTATCTTACCGGTGTCCTGGCGGAACTGGGTCCAGCTGGGGAGGTCGATGATGTATGGGGCCAGTGAGGGGTCAGCCTGGCCTAAGGGGATGCTGTGGGCCAGGCTCCCAAACCCAAAGCGCTGGCCCTTCTGCTGGACAAACTGCTGCTCGATGTAGCTGCAGACGCTGGCACTGTAGGGGTGCCAGATGCCCAGTGCATCCTGCCATTCCCACACAGCCACCGCCACAGGACTGGTATACACCTGCGCCAGGGAAGGGTTGGGGGCCATGGCCATCTTCCCTGGGACTCCTTGGCTTTCTCGAATGCCTCAGACCACTCTGGCCTGGAGTCTCAGGTTCATTGCCCAGCGCCTCTGGCAGACCTGTGAATAGGACAGAGACCAACAGTCAGCCATGTGCGCCAGCAGCCCTGCCAGAGGCAGCCTCAGAGCAGGGGAGTCATGCTTTCCACAGCTGCTTTTCTCCAATAAAGTAAGGGCATCACGAATCAAGTACCTGATCCTGTCTTTTTGCTCTGGTAGCCAGAAGAGTTCAAAGTCAATCCTGCAGCCTATCTACTTCTGCAAACATTCAGGATGATGTAGTAAATTCTGAGTGCTAATCATTAGCCCAGCTTCTATCTCATTACCAATAATTTCCCTCTGACCCAACTACCAGTTTATCATTTCATACTCTCCAGTTTGCAAAGCAGGTCTGTTTGTGAGGTTCATAGTATTAACAGCTACTCTCCTACAGAGGAGAAAACACTGTCTCAGAAAGGACCAGGGGCTTAAGGACACCACAGGACAGTGGGAGAGCTGGCCTTGACACACAGGGCCTGGCTCCTCGGTGTCTCCAGGGTGCCCTATAAGCCTCATGACCCCAAGGGAAGCCCTAGATAAACAATGAACACCCCCCTCTGGCTTCTCTGCACTCCATTCCCTATGCCTGGGCCTTGCTGACCAGCCACCAGGTCCGGAGAGCTCCTCGCCACAGCCAGGGCTCCCTGCAGCCCCCCTCCTCTCTCATGAACACTCTGCATCCTTAGACTCAGCCTGTGTCCTCAGGAAGGCTTGTCCCGAGCACCCATCACACATGCTCATTCATGGCCCTCTGTGCTCTTCCCAGCACCAACCAGAACTCTAAAGACCACCTACACACACACACACACACACACACACACACACACACACACACACACACACACACACACACGTGTGGGTTCTGTGTCTCTGTCCCACCAGATGGCAGCAACCCCGCAAGTCTCCCTTGTTCACAGCTGTAGGGTCAGCGCCCAGCAGAGGACATGCCCTGGGTTGAGTGCTCGATGTAGACAACTTCAGAACACAGCTGATGAGCACAGATGATGATTTTACTCCGCACTGCAGTGTCTGAATGAGGTCTGCAAACGCACCAGATCACGCCCCGGTGCACCAGCTCTTGGAGAACAAGAACAGGGTCCAACACTTAGTGACAGACACCAAACGTACTTGTCTCTTTTAAGCCTAACAGACAAGGTGACACTTCTCCTACTTTATGGATAGGAAACCAAGGCTCAAAAAGGTCAAGGGACTTATTTAAGGTCACATATATACTAAAAGTGGTGGCACAGAAAACAAACCCAGATCAATGTGGCTGAGGCCCATTTTATGAGAGAGGAAGGCTCAGCCTGACCTCTGCCTTGGGCTTCACTCACAGGTCTTACTTAGTGAGGAGGAAGGGAGGAGACAGGGACCCGTGTCTCCAGCATTTCCCATCCTCGGTTGCTACAGCATGCCTATTTGTGCAGGGTTCTGGGGTGATGGTGGCCCCACTCATAAGACCGTCTCATTCCTACAACCACCTCTGTAAGTACACACATTTTTTTTTTTCAAGACAGAGTCTCACTCTTGCCCGGGTTACAGTGCAGTAGCATCAGCCTAGCTCACAGCAACCTCAAACTCCTGGGCTCAAGCAATCCTCCTGCCTCAGCCTCCCGAGTAGCTGGGACTACAGGCATGTGCCACCATGCCCGGCTAATTTTTTCTATATATTTTCAGTTGTCCAATTGATTTCTTTCTATTTTTAGTAAATACGGGGGGTTCGCTCTTGCTCAGGCTGGTTTTGAACTCCTGACCTTGAGCGACCCGCCCACCTCAGCCTCCCAGAGTCCTAGGATTACAGGAGTGAGCCACTGCGCCTAGCCTACACATCATGTTTTATGTCCATTTGGCAGATGTGGAAACTGAGACCCAGTAGCTGCAGTGACTTGCTCACAATCATTAGACTAGTGACAAGGCTGGAGCCCGGGGCTTCCACTGCCGTCTGTTAGACCATGCTATGCCATAAAGGTTTCAACAAGAAGGGCAAGGCCAGCTGCCCTAGAAGGCAGACAGATCTGCAGCAGCCCATGAAATGGAGCAGGGATGGGTTCCGGCATCAACATGCTGTATACTCTTCCTACCGTCTTAATCAAAGTACCCAAGCTCTCCCAGCTCATTTTCTTTAAGAAAATGGAGATATCAACATTTCTCCTAAGTGCTTTTCATGGGGATTAAGGCAGACAGGTATGTATAAAGCACCCACACAGCATCAAGCACACAGCAGACACTCCACAAATGTTGCCCCCCCTTCCTTTCCCACCCCCTCATGCCCAGCACTGACCCATCCCTCAAGTCTGGGTGAGGAATGACGGCAAAGGGCGGTGCTGAGTACACAGCATGGGAACAAAGGTGAGTCAGGCCTGCAGTAACTCAGCACGCACCTGCGCGGGCCAGGCCTGCCCACTCCTCCACAAAGCTCACATCCCGCCCTGGAGGATGAGACCTGGGGTGCCCTCGGGTGGGCTGGCTGGCTTAGCTCAGTGTCTGCAATTAGAAGTTTCTGTAACCACATCGAGGTACAAATCAGAGGACTGGTTTCCACGCCTATTACTCCTGAGGTGTCACTCAGCCCGCAGGCAGCTGGGGCCTGCTTATCTTCACCACACAGGGTGTGTCCCAGCATGTCCATACAGCCTCAGATGAACCAACTTTCAGAGCTCCAGGAAGCAGCCTGAGAAATACAGTCAAGAACTTCAGCTGAAGCTTTCCATGAAGGTATGCAGCCTCCACAGAGAGAGGGCCCACCATGGGTCCAAGCCCTGTCAGGGTACTCGAGATCCCAGAGGAAATGACATGGCACACAGGCCCCTCCATGACCAAGCACTGTCCCACTCATACCAAGCCTTCCACCTTTGGTACCTTATATCCAACAACATCCAATTCTAGCAAGTCCCAGAACATTCCAGGACATTTCCCACCCCTCAGCAGCCACTGATCCTGCTGGTGCAGAGGTCCAGACTCACTCCCTCCCTCCATACATGCCCGCAAGCAAACACGCCCATCCTTCCAGACCCAACCACAGCCATCCTCTCCTGAGCCCTGGGCCCCACACCCTCATCAGAGAAGGCTGACTCCACCCTCCTGCGTGTCTTCGCTGCACAGGCCTCTTCTCCAAACCCAACTGCATTTACTGGTTCCACTGGAACAGGAACTCCCTGAGAGCAGAGCTGGGGCTGCAGCTCTTCAGATGCCCAATATCCCAGAGGGTCTGAAACACCAGAGGACAAAGGAGGGAAGAACCTTCTGCTCCAGGGGCACGGGCACGTTTGAGTGGCTGCCCAGAAACGCCCACTGGCGTTCCACTTGAACTCAGCAATTATGCACAATACAACAGCATGTCAGTGCACCCATTCTCTGCAACAGCCTCAGCCATTACTAAGCTGCAGTTCAAAAACCTAATTTGTTTCAGCTCCTAATGATGGGGGCAATTTAGGGTGTGCTTAATTATGAAAATTATTACTATTATGATTGGCCATGGAAAAAAGCCTCAATCTGGAATCAACCTAAACACCTTATAATAATGCAATTCTTTATATAAAGTATAGAACATCCTAATGGTGGAATATGAATCAGTTTTTAAAAATGTCCAAGAAAGGCTTAACCACACACATACCAAGCTCTCGGGTGGGTGGGTGTGCCACTTACCAAGCACCACCTATGTGACAGGCACTCTGCTTAGTGTTTCTGTCATCTAGTTCTCTCAATCCTCAACTACCCTCAATGGTAGGAATTATCCTTATTTTACATACAAGGGAACTAAGGCCCAAATAACTAAATATTTACCCAAACCACAAAGGCTATGTTCTTTCTACTTTAGATAAGCTAATTTTAAAAAGGCTGAAAGAACAACACTGAAATATAACTGTAATGCTAGAATTATGGACTGTTTTCCTTTACCTCTTTCTGTACTTGCAAATCTTCTACAATGGTCATATTCATTTTTACAATTGGACCAAAGTTTGTTTGTTTGAAATATCAACAACTTTGACCAGGGAAAACACCATCCTGCTTTGCCCTTGCATTGCCTTATCAGACCTAGCTGCAAATCCCTGTCCACAGCACCATGGCTGAGGCACTGAGGAATGCTGTTGAAGCACTGAAGAGAAATTTTCATCAAAAATAAAGAAGTGACATACGTCCAAGAGTCTTTTTATTCACAGAGGACTTAGAAAAGCTTTAGGACAAGACCTGAGCTGGCACAAGAATCTAACTAGAAATCACCCTGCCCGGTTGTGAGCCTTGGGGTGGGAGAGCGACACACATGGACCCCGCTATAGTTGTGGCCTTGGGAAGAAGGCCCCAAGTGTGATTTTAAATGGGTATTCAACTCAGGTTGAGCCATTTTCAACTTGCCAACATGTGAGACACCCATTTCATCCCTCCAAATCTACTACAACCTGTTACGGCTTGGTCTGCACTTGGCAGGCCCCCCATCAATCCTCACTAGTACAGTGGCTATCCTCCCCCTGCTGTCCCTAGTGGAGATGAAGGCCATTTGGTGACTGTTGCACAGTTACAGCCCATTCTCTAGGCTCTGGACTCGGGTGGCTGGACGGGGTTTCCAGCTTCTGAGAAGCAAAAACCCTTTTCCAAACGTGTCATACGCAGCCCATCAATATGTAAAACACAGAAATACAGGGTGCTCTTTTTATCACAGAATTAGCCTCTATTCTCATTTCTCCTCAAGGGGCCCATGAAGCTCCTTTACAGAATAGGAAAGTTCTAAGAAGCGTGGCTTGGAAACCAGTGAGACCAGATGACGTCTAGAACCTCTTCCCAGCTCTGATTCCACCAACCTGGGATGAATTTTCCAAACTCAACCCACTTCACTGTTCAAGTCCTATTTTCTTAGCTGCTTCTCTTTGGGGAGCTTTCCAAGAAGCCTAGGCCTAAAACTTCACACTCCAACAGCTGACCCAGTGAATTTAATCTGTAACTAGACATGACCTTCAAAGACCCCACAGTGCAGATGGCCACCCAGGGCCCTGTCAGAAAGCCTCTCCAAGACCTTGGAAAGTCCAATCCTGAGCATAAACACATCAAAGAAATGTTCTACTTTACTAGAAATTTTGTTTAAAAAATACAAGTTAAAAAACAATGGACAATTATTTTTTGCCTATCAAATTAATAAAAATAACAATTTCAATACTCAGTGCTAACACTACTGGAAAGGATAAAACCTTTCTGGAAAACAATTTGGTAATATGTAGCAAGAGGTTTAAAAATGTTCACTTCCTTTGACTCAATAATTAAGATGCTATCTTAAGGAGACCACAGAAAAATTTCAACATAAAGATATTCACCATTAGCACTATTTCTACTACACGAAAGGGAAGTATAGAGAAAACTCAGTAGAAATGTAACAAAATGTTAACAATGGCTGCCTTTGAGTGGAGAAATTATAAGAGACCTTTTGTTGACTTGCTTATATATCTGAACTTTTCATATTTTTTAAAGTGAGGAAGCATTACTTCTGTTATTAGGAAAAAAACTCTTTAAAATGTCAAACACTTTCAAAAGATCGTAAATATACACCAAAGTACCATCACCTCTGTTACTTACCCATCATTACTTTATTTTTTTATTTTTTTATTTTTTTGAGACAGAGTCTCACTGTGTTGCCTGGGCTAGAGTGAGTGCCGTGGCGTCAGCTGGCTCACAGCAACCTCAAACTCCTGGGCTCAAGCAATCCTTCTGCCTCAGCCTCCCGAGTAGCTGGGACTACAGGCATGCGCCACCATGCCTGGCTCATTTTTTCTGTATATATCTTTAGTTGGCCAATTAATTTCTTTCTATCTATAGTAGAGACGGGGGTCTCACTCTTGCTCAGGCTGGTTTTGAACTCCTGACCTTGAGCGATCCGCCCGCCTCGGCCTCCCAGAGTGCTAGGATTACAGGCGTGAGCCACCGCACCCGGCACCATCATTACTTTAAAGGGCTGCCACCAACCACCCCAGTGGGGTTTCACTAGTAATAGGCCTTGTCAACTTACCATGGCACCCCCTTGCCAACGGACACATCCCCCAACCCTTAGTTCCAAGAAAATGCAAAGAACAAACCATCCTATTACAGCAATTATTACAGCAATCCCGTGAACACTGCGAGATGGGGCTGCTGTCTAGAAAAGAGATCACTTAAGCCAGTGCTACCCAGTCCTTACTAACCAGGTTTCTGAGAGATAGTGAGAAACTAACATGTAATTTGTCCCTTGCTCACTAGGTGGCTGGAAGGGAAGTGACAACTCCTCTTCTGGCTGGCGCCTGACTTGAGCCCTCCGGGAGTAGGTCAGAGTAGAACCTTCCAAATGACATTCAGAAAGCCACAAGGTAGCCAGAGCATAGGCCCTAGCAACCTACAATTCACTTTTGGGTAACCACCCCCTCCAGAACAAGGACCTGCTGGCCCCTGCTTGGCCAAGAGCAACCTGACCACCTGCAGCTAGTCAGAGAGTGGAACTCTGGTTTAAGCGCCTACCCAGGGGACAAAATGGGGGAGTAGTGGATGCAGCAGTAGATACAGTAATAACAGCAATGGCTATCATGTGTCAGGCACTGTGCTAAGTACCTTATCTGTGTTCTTGGTGATCTCACAATTGGAAGGGAGGAGCAGTGGGGCACACAACTATTCTCTCCATTTCATAACTGATGAAAGTGAGGAAAAGAAGAAGTAACTTGCCTAGGATTACAGAGGGACTAAGTAAACCCAAATCTGTTTCCAGAGTCCTTGTCCTTCCCTACCAAGACAGAAGAGGTAAACTGATCCTGGACAAACTGGCCTGCAGGTGTGTTTTGCTTGGCCTGTGCAGGTTTTGCTTTTCTAAATTGAGCTGATATGGCCAGGCATGTTGGCTAATGCCTGTAATCTTAGCACTTTGGGAGACCCAGGTGAGAGGATCACTTGAAGCCAGGAGTTTGAAACCAGCCTGGGCAACACAGCGAGACTCGGTCTCTAAAAAATAAATTGAGTTTATATTTAAAAATTGGGGCCGGGCACGGTGGCTCACGCCTGAAATCCTAGCACTCTGGGAGGCCGAGGCAGGAGGATCGCTCAAGGTCAGGAGTTCGAAACGAGCCTGAGCAAGAGTGAGACCCTGTCTCTACCACAAATAGAAAGAAATTAATTGGCCAACTAAAAACGTTTAGAAAAAAGGCCGGGCGAGGTGGCTCACGCCTATAATCCTAGCACTCTGGGAGGTCGAGGCGGGAGGATTGCTCAAGGTCGGGAGTTCGAAGCCAGCCTGAGCAAGAGCGAGACCTCGTCTCTACTATAAATAGAAAGAAATTAATTGGCCAACTAAAAATATATAGAGAAAATTAGCCGGGCATGGTGGTGCATGCCTGTAGTCCCAGATACTCGGGAGGCTGAGGCAGTAGGATCACTTGAGCCCAGGAGTTTGAGGTTGCTGTGAGCTAGGCTGACGCCACGGCACTCACTCTAGCCCGGGCAGCAGAGTGAGACGCTGTCTCAAAAAAAAAAAAAACCTTGGAATGTCTACCATAAAAAAAATCTAGATTTCCAGCTTCTCTTGAAAATCAAAAAAGACGGCAATATAGCAAGCCAGACCTAGACCTGTGATCCACCCAGTAACAACTAGCTGAACCACAGTGGTGGCCAGAACATACTCTCTGGTTAACTACAGTTACCACTACTCTCTATGGCAAGGGCCAGCAAACTGTTCCCACAAAGGGCCAACTACTCAACTCTACCACCATACCACAAAAACAGCCATCAACAATGTGTAAACTGGCAGGGCACCATGGCTCACACCTGTGATCCTAGCACTTTGGGAGTTCAAGGCAGGAGGATCACTTGAGGCCAGGAGTTTGAGACCAGCCTGAGCAACAACGAAATCCCATCTCTACAAAAAAAAATAGAAAAATCAGCAAGGCGTAGTGGCATGTGCCGGTAGTCCCAACTACTCTGGGAGGCTGAGGCAGGAGGATCACTTGAACCCAGGAGTTCGAAATTGCAGTGAACTATGATGATGCCACTATACTCTAGCCCAGGCAATGGACTTGAGACCCTGTCTCAAAAACAAAGCAAAACGTGTAAACTAATGGGAGTGACTGTGCTCCAATAAAACCTGATGAACAAAAACAACAGTGGGCTGGATTTGGCCCATGGGCTATGTCCTATGCCCATGCACTACCACCTCCCAACACCCATCACTGTGCTTCCACTCTCCCGTAGCTGAGAAATACTTCTCCGAACCCACAGCTCTATGAAAAAGTGAGAGCACTTATGCCTCTGGCTAGCCTTGCTAATAATATGCCCTGCCCTCTGTAGATAGGTCAGCCTTTGCCCAACACCCAAGGATGAAATACAGCATCCAACAGCAGAGCAGGCATCAGGGCCCACACCCAGGAACCCCGGGTGATCCCGGGAGCCACATCAGGCATTGACAACTTTCTGTGCATTAGGATTTCAGGCCCTCGCCCATTTCTCCTCCCTCTCTACACTCCCCCTGGACTCTCAGTACCTGATCCCATAGCTTCAATAATCCCCAGATCACCCAAATCTGTCTTCATGATGTTCCTGCCTGAGCCCCTCAAACCCTTGGCTCTGGCCATCTGGACCTCCTAACAGAGCTCAGAATGGGCGAGGCCATTTCATGTCCTTTACCAACACCACCCCTCACCCGGGAATGTCCATCCCACCCATCTACTTACTAATGTCTTAATTGCCAGCTTAAGACTCTCTGCTCTATGAAATCTTTCCTACATTCACTCCTGCTCTGTAGGCAGAAGTGGACACTTCTAACAATCAATGCCCATGTGACATCTGAGTGCAATTATCTGTCAGCTCCTCCACTAGTGAAAGGATAAGCACCTTAAAAGCAAGGATTACATTCAGGAAAAGATTTTTCAAAGACACAGAACACTGGAGCATAAATGAAAACAATACATTTCACTATGTTAAAATTAACAATAACTGATCAACAAAAGACACCTTAAAGTGGAAAAATAAGTTAGGGCTGAGAGAAGATATTCACAATATACACTAAGGATTAAAATAAATATATAAAGAGCTCCTACAAATCAATGGAAAGCACCAAGAACACAGAAAAATTGGCAAGAGACATGTTTCACAAGAAACACATATGCCGATAAACATAGAAGAGATTCAACATCAGGGCTCAGGGATTCAGAAACCAAGATTCCCAAAGATCCCACTTTATACCCCTTCAATTAGCCAAAAGAAAAAATATGCCAATAGCAAATGACAAGACTGGAGCAGGTGCAAGGCCCATACATTGTTACTGGTGAAGTGGATATTGGAACAAGCACTTCAGTAAACAGCCTGGCAATATCTATGAAAGCTAAACACTTATTTACTCCCTATGATTCAGCAAAACATCACCCCTAAGTTTATTCTCTTGTATATGTACAAGTACAGAAATGTTCAGAAAAGGACACTTGCAGCCGGGCGCGGTGGCTCACGCCTGTAATCCTAGCACTCTGGGAGGCCGAGGCGGGAGGATCGCTCAAGGTCAGGAGTTCGAAACCAGCCTGAGCAAGAGCGAGACCCCGTCTCTACTAAAAAAAAAAAATAGAAACAAATTAATCGGCCAACTAAAAAAACATATATATATATAAAAAAAATTAGCCAGGCATGGTGGCGCATGCCTGTAGTCCCAGCTACTCGGGAGGCTGAGGCAAAAGGATTGCTTGAGCCCAGGACTGTAAGGTTGCTGTGAGCTAGGCTGATGCCACGGCACTCTAGCCTGGGCAACACAGTGAGACTCTGTCTCAAAAAAAAAAAAAAGAAAAGAAAAGGACACTTCTAAGAACAAAAACCTGGACACTACTAAATGCCCACCCATGGATATTAGATGAATAAACTGTGGTATGTTCACCCTGTGGAATGTTATTCAGCAGTCGAAACAAATGAATGTGATGACATAAAATAATATAGATAGGCCAGGCACGGTGGCTCATACCTTTAGTCTTAGCACTCTGGGAGGCTGAGGTGGGAGGATCGCTCAAGGTCAGAAGTTCGAAACCAGCCTGAGCAAGAGCGAGACCCCGTCTCTCTACTAAAAATAGAAAGAAATTAATTGGCCAACAAAAAATACATAGAAAAAATTAGCCAGGCATGGTAGCACATGCCTGTAGTCAGAGCTACTCAGGAGGCTGAGGCAGGATTGCTTGAGCCCAGGAGTTTGAGGTTGCTTCGAGCTAGGCTGATGCCACAGCACTCTAGCGTGGGCAACAGAGTGAGACTGTCTCAAAAAAAATAAATAAATAATATAGATAAACCTTAACAACATAAAATTTTTTACTGTCCTTAGAAATACATGGGTATGATAAAACTATATAAAAATGAACATGAGGGGATACTGGTTTCCTCAGGATGAGAACAGGAAAAAAAAAAATGAAATGAATGATTAGATGTATAGCTTTTATTTTGAGTGGCTGGACTGCCAGAGCTTACTATATTTATTAAAAATAACTTACTAAATAAAGAAAAGTAGGCCATGCATGAACACTGATGAGTGTGTATTAATCTAGTTCTCATAAAGCAAACACCAAAGTGATTGCTGAATTTATCTTTGTACTCCAAAGTGCCAAACACAAACCCTGGCACACAGACTTTCAGGAGGTATTTGTGAAATGAATGTCTTTTCTCCCTAGCCCATGGCCTCTTAAACACCTTCAACACATCTGAAGCCAAACTTATCTTCCTCCCTAATTGTCCTTGTCCCTGGATTACCTGGCTCTACTCTGCCCCAGGCAGCCAGGAGAAAAACCAGAGATTCCCACTTCTCAACCTTCCCCACAGCCTAGCAGCTGTCTGGCCTGCTCTCTCCTCACCTCCTCAGGCCCCACTGCTAGCCTTTGGTGGGGACCTCTCTGCTTTAATAAAGTACTCCCTTCCCAAGAGTTCTCCAACTCTCATCTCTCCTCCTAGTCCACCTCGCACACACATGGGTAAAAGACTAAGCTTCCTGAAATACAGTTCTGATCCTGTCTCTTCCACACCTCTCCAGAATGAAGTTCCAACTCCTTTGGTCGACAAGTCAAAGCCCATCACAATATGGTGCTTCCCTCCAATCCCTCTCACCTACACCCTCCTCTCTACAATACCCACCACCTGAGAGTTAAGTGACTAGACCTGCTAAGTCCAGGGTTTCCCACCTCCACGTCTCTGGCTCCACCTCCCACCCCACCCACTTGGCCCCTACCCTTACCTTAGGCACATTTTAAGGCCCAATTTAAACAGCACCTCCGTGATGCCTTGATGTGCCCCACAGAAGGAAAACACCCTCTTAACTTCCACAGTATTTTGTCTGTCCTTTGCAGTTTTTTTTTTTTTTTTTTCTTTTTAGACAGAGTCTCACTCTGTTGCCTGGGCTAGAGTACCATGGCGTCAGCCTAGCTCATGCAACCTCAAACTCCTGGGCTCAAACAATCCTTCTGCCTCAGCCTCCTGAGTAGTTGGGACTACAGGCATGCGCCACCATGCCTGGCTAATTTTTTCTATATATTTTGGTAGGCCAATTAATTTCTTTTTATTTTTTTTAGTAGAGATGGGGTCTCGCTCTTGCTCAGGCAGGTCTGGAACTCCTGACCTTGAGCGAACCGCCTGCCTCAGCCTCCCAGAGTGCTAGGATTACAGGCATGAGCCACCGCGCCCAGTCTGTCCTTTGCAGTTCTCTATGTTCATCTGATCTCTTCAATTGGACTGTGAGCAGCTGAGGGCAAAATCTCTCATCTACTTCTCCTGTATCAGAAGCCCACATGGTGTAAGGGGACAATCACAAAGAGAATAAATCAATCTAATCCATTCCACTCTTTGCAGCCAGTATGCTCCTTCAAAACACTCATCAAGGAATTCTTCTACAGAGCCTTGGCATGGCCTATAAAACCGTCCACACTCAGCCCTCTATCCACCCTCCTGGCCTCCCCCACCCTATCCCTTGTTGCCCCAGCCACACTGAGCTACTTGCAGTAGCCCAGCTGTGCCCTGGTGGCTTCATGACTTTGCAAATGCTCACTCCTCAGCCAGGCTACTTTGCCCCACTTTCTAAGTCATATCACACTGACAACATCTTGTCACAGACCATGGTTTGTCTATCATTTCCACCAAATAATGAGCTCCCAGAAGATCTTCTCTAGCACCCAGTACGTTTATGCAACAAAAGAAATGAAAATTTTCAGTTCAAATGCAGAAATCATGACATGTGTCCTTCATCCTATTAAGCATGTCTTAAAGTGAAAACCATGTGGAAAGCATCCTCTAAGACTGGTTAAACAGTAGAGGCAGCTGGCAAGAAGCCACCTGAATTTATTTGAGACAGTTAGGAATCAACAATCAACTCCCAGGGCTCACTTTCATCCTGGAGACCTCAAATTCCACCCTCCCCAAGCCCCATCTTCTCTACTGAAAACCAGATGGACAAGGCAGCATGGGAAAGGCCCCATGGCTCTCACCTTTTCTCTCTGGAGAGCTGGCACAAACTGTCTCTTCTTGATGGAGACAGCAGATCTTTAGGAGGAATGACTTGTTTGAGTTTCCATCTTGATATAAATTGCAAATAACAAAAACCAGGCAAATCTGAAAGGCTTGCTGACTCAGCGACACAAATTCCAAGGCACCTTTGCCAACAAGGAAGAAGATGATCAGATTTTAAACTGAGAAACAGCAGTTAGTAAAAACGAGTGCACAGATGTTGGATACGCGTGCTGTGGTTGGGGACTGAAAAGCACCTGATTTATTTTCCAACAGCCTGAGCAGAGTATAGGCTACAACAGTCTTCTTCTGCCCACTTAATCGAGGAGATGGTAAAAAATAAACCGGAGCCCTTTCACAGAAAGGCCTAAAAGGACTTCATAAGCAAGTCTGGCAGCGTAGGCATCTCGGAAATCAACACACCAGAGAGGATAAATATTTGGCCAAGGTCACACAGCAAATGAACAAAAGGCCTAGTTATCTGGGTAGCTTAAATAAGATTTTGGCTACCAGAAAGTCTACTTTCTAAAACTCTAGAGAAGCTACGATGGAACGCAGCAATATTTTTAAGTTGAGTTTCTCACGGGCCCAAGAGTCTGTACACATCCTAATTCCATCGCGCTTAGGGAAGTGGAGCCAGCGAGGAGGACCGCGGCAGACTGAGAAAGGCGGGACCATGAGAGCGCAGCTCCAGAAAAAGGGAGCGTTCTAAATCCTCTTCAGCACACATCACGCACCCCCAGAAGGGACGCACAGCCCCGGGAAACAAGAGCTTCCGGGATGGCGGACCCCCACTTGAGTGAAGCTGAGTTAGCAGGCAAACTCCTCCAAAGTACAGCCCCCGGCCCAGTGAGTCCTTCCCCTGGAGGCAGACCCCAGCAGAACACACGTCCTCGCCAGGTAGCCGGGTGGCAGGATCACCACCGCCTCCCCCCATGTCCTGTGGGAAGAGGTACACGCCTCCCCACTGACCCGAACTCCCAGGAGCGGCGCCCTTCCCCCTGAGATTCAGGCAGCTTCCACCCTCCCACCCAGCACCCAGTCCCGTCCCAAACTGCCAGCGCCTCCCAAGTCGCCCAACTCCCGCCGCCACGACCTCGGGCCCGCAGCCGGTAGTCCCACTCTCCCGGGACCCCGTGCCTCGTCAGCCGCCCGCCCCCTTCCGGCCCCAGCTCCGCTTGGTCTCCCCCCTCTCCCTCCGGGCTCGGGACCCCAGCCCTGACGACGAGCAGGTGGCCCGCCGGCCCTCTCACCGAGGCTGAGGAGGGCGAGAGGACGGGCTGAGGGCACCGCCGCGCTCGGGCTGCAGCTCCGGCTTGGCCTGGGGAGGGCTCCGGCTGTGGCTCGGACTCTCTGAAAAAGGCAGTCAGAGTGAAACTCGGCGTCGCAGCTTCCGAGCGCTCCGCTGCGCGTGCCCGGGACGCGGCGCCTTCTGGGAAATGTAGTTCCCGTGGAGCAGAGGGGGGCGGGGCCGAAGGGGGGAGGTGTGGAATCCTACGCGCGTCGGGTGGTCAGGTGTAGTAGTTATTCTTACTCGGCCGGTTCACTCATTGACTTACCCCTTCATTAATTACTGACTCATTTAAAATAGTTTTTACGGGTACATACATGGTGTCAGGCCCTGTGCTACTATGTACTGGGGATTAAAACGTGAATCAGACACTTTCTTTCCTGGGAGAGCTTCCCATCTACTTGGGAAGACAGGCACTTAAAACACACAATTACAATATAGTGGGGATATTGTTGTGCTAAAGGAGTGAGAGCACAGACGGGTGTGCCTGGCTTGGCTGGGGTTGGGGCTGGGAGGACCTGCCTGGGTTGGAATTTGAAGCTCACTGAGGGGTTTGCCAGATGGAGTACAGGGAACCCTTTCAAAGGAAGAGAGATGTGAAAGACCCTAAAGTGTTCTGGAAGCAATGAAAAGTTCCGTGTGGCCAGGACAGAGGGCACTTGGAGGGGGTGAGGAAGGAGAAAATGGGCCAGCTCATGGCAGGATATGAGGAGTATGGAAGAAGGCTGGGTAGGATTATCATGGACTTTAGATGCCCCCGCAAGGAATTTGAGCAACTTGATCCAATGGACAGATTTAAACAGGGGAATGACAGTTGGCATTGAAATTTGTAAAGATACTCCGATGGAAAAATACATTACAGGGAAAGAAAAACGAGGTGAGACTAGTTTAGAGGCAGGTGCTATAGTCCAGATAGGTGATAGGGCCTGAACCAAGCTGGTGGCTAATCTTTTGCAATCACAGACCTCCTTTGCAAAGGTAAAGAAAGCTATTCTGAGAAAAATGCTCAGATGTGAGTATTCACACATGTGTACACACATGTTACCTATGGTGACAATCTTGCAGATAGTTTCAGGAAGATTAGGATCTGCTGAATTTTTGAGGACCAAGTATCCAGTTAAGGATACTTAACGCAGTGACGTTGTCCTAATGTCACTGATCCCTTGTCAGGGATTTAAGACAGATTCAGATATCTGGAGTTGGAGTTTGGAGGAAGAGATCTTCCCTATCATTCAGTCCCATTCAGTTCAAAAACATTTTACAGAGGAGGAAACTAAGGACTAGAGAGGGGGAGTAATCTTCCCAAAGGTAGTGAAGGAAGAAGAAACCCTATAACCCAGTCTCTGGTGCCCCAGCTGGGGATTCTTTACAACCTGAGAGCTGACTTAGGGAACACAGGCCTTGCATCTGAGGAGGCACCGAAATCAGATTTGCCCAATCATGCCCAGAGCTAGCCTTCCATCAGAAAATAAAGTGTAGTCCAGGCACGGTGGCTCACACCTGTAAGCACTTTGGGAGGCCGAGGAGGGAGGTGTGAGCCACAACGCCCGGCCGCTATCCCCATTTTAAAGACGAGGGCATTGAGGCACAGAGCTTCAGCAATGTATCTTAGTTCACAGAGTTGGCAACTGGTAGAGCTGGCCTTTAAATCTGGATGGTATCTAACTCCAGACTTGAGCACCCCTAGATGACTGGCCTCTTGGGGTGGGCTGGGGTGGGCTGTAAATGAAATGGTCTGGAGCAGTAGAAAAGACATTCAAAAGATATTTTCTTGCCGGGCACGGTGGCTCACGCCTGTAATCCTAGCACTCTGGGAGGCTGAGGCAGGCGGATCGCTCAAGGTCAGGAGTTCGAAACCAGCCTGAGCAAGAGTGAGACCCCGTCTCTACTATAAATAGAAAGAAAGAAATTAATTGGCCAACTAAAGATATACATAGAAAAAATTAGCCGGGCATGGTGGTGCATGCCTGTAGTCCCAGCTACTCGGGAGGCTGAGGCAGAAGGATTGCTTGAGCCCAGGAGTTTGAGGTTGCTGTGAGCTAAGCTGACACCACGGCACTCACTCTAGCCGGGGCAACAGAGTGAGACTCTGTCTCAAAAAAAAAAAAACAAAAAAAAAAAAACATTTTTGCCATGTTTTTTTTCCAGGCCATTCCCTCTGTTACATATTCCCCACTGTCAATTTTACCCTTTCATATCTATGAGAGGAGGGATGATGTAGTCATTGAGCTACTTTTCGTAGAATTCAGGCAATGTTTTAGAGGGAAGGTTTATACTTAGGTATGTAATTGTAAAGTTTTGACAGTATAACAACAGGTTATCAGGGGAAAAAAGTCCTAAGTAATGATTATACTGGTGAGGATTAACAAGGCAGAATGGACCATCACCTTGTATATACTGTTGGATACAGGACTGGGTTGGAAAAGAAACATGGGGCTTTTGAGGGTAGAGCTATTGGTTGTACCCTGTAGGTGATCCAGCTATTGTAAATGTAGAAATCATGTATAGAAATATTTGTACTGAATGAGGTTTAGGATAGTAAATCCAGTAGTAAGGTGGATTAATAGAAGAGGTGATAGCCTGGGGAAATCGTTACTAAGGAGCTGTCTCTCCATCCTGTAGACAGAACAAATAATTAAAGAAAGCTTAGAGAAAATATCAACATTTTTCTTTTTTCAAACAGATATTTTAGATCGCCTAAAGGCCCCTCCATTGGGGATTTGGGGCCCATTTTTTTCATGGGACACCTTTTTACTTTGGTGTGATGGACCCAAGGTTTTCTTTTGACAATTTTAATGACATATGAGTTGTTAGAGGCACTTTATAGAGTCTCTTCTATATTTTTTGCTTCCAACCAAAGTGGGGACATGAAAGAGGCTAATTTATGTACAGTGGTTAGCACTTGACCCTCTCATTTGGCATATTTTTTTTTTCATTTATGGTTCTATTACCATATTTATCTTGGGCCACTAGAGCCACAAAAAATAAGAATCATTTCAGACCAGAGGATAAAGGGAAGCCAGGAGCTAAGTGCTATAGAATAATATTCAAAATGATGCTGTAGATTACAGTTCTGAGCGTAGTCTGCATTTCAACTCATGTTTCTTTCAATTATTTTTTGCATGTTCCCTCTTTTGGATACAATTTTTAAAATATTATATGTTTTCTTCTTTTGATTCATTTAATGAATGAGTACTTGATACTGTTGAGAGCATCTGATTTAAAAACAAAACAAAAAAACAAGTACTGAACACACATAGAAATTGCTAATCAATGTTAAGGTTGTAAAGATTCAGCAACAAAGATGCATGTAGCTTACATTCTAGTGGACATCAATTTTAGCATGTTTATAATTAGAGTTTTGTAAAAGCCTGAACAAACTCTTATTCTTTCTAAGCCTTGTCTCTTGAATGATAACTATAACCATCAAACTTCTGAATGAAGCATTATTACACCACTTACAAGGATTCTCCACTATGGTGGTATCCTGAGACCACTGGGGTATGCTGAGCTATGGCTGAAACGTTGACTAACTTGAACAAATGATTTCCGTCCTACAAGACTGGATAAAATTTATCACTAGCATGGATTCTGTGATAAATTATAAGATACGAACTCAGAGTGAATTGCTTACCACATGTCTCACATTTTAATGTGTCTCCCTTTATGACCTCTCAGATAAGACTGTATTCATGAAAACTAAGTGAAGACTTTATCATACATCACATTACTAAAGTATGTTTCTAGTGTGGACACTCTGATGAAGTTGAAGACTTGAGGCCAAACTGAAAGACATACCACACTTCCCACACTTCCATGGTTTCTCTCCCACGTGGACTCTGTGATGCATACCAAGATTCAAGTGCTGGTTGTAGCCCTTCCCACAGTCCTCACATTTGTACGGCTTTTCTACACCATGAACTTTAACTTGGATTTTAAAGTATGAACTGTGTATACAGTCCTTCCCACCCATTTCAGTGGTGTTTCCTTGCTGTGTCATCTCTTATGGGTTAAACAAGTTGAGGCCCAGCTGAAGCCCTTCCCACATTCCTCACATTTGTACGGCTTTTCTCCAGTGTGGACTCTCTGATGGGAATGAAGTTGTGAATTCTAAGTAAATCTCTTCCCACACTCTTCACACTGGAATGGTTTTTCTCCACTGTGGAGACTCTGATGTTTCAAAAGACATGAAGCCCAGGCAAAGCTCTTCCCACATTCGTTACAATTATAGGGGTCTTTCTCCCGTATGGACCCTCTGGTGCATGTCAAGATTAAACTTACTGTTGTAGCCCTTCCCACACTCTTCACATTTGTATGGCTTTTCTCCAGTGTGGACTCTCTGATGTAAATGAAGACGTGAATTTTGAGTAAACCTCTTCCCACACTCTTCACATTGGAATGGTTTTTCTCCACTGTGGAGTCTCTGATGTTTCAAAAGCCACGGGACCCGACTGAAGCTCTTCCCACATTCACTACAGTTGTAGAGTTTTTCTCCTGTGTGGACTCTCTGGTGAAAGTCAAGATGCCACCTACTTTTGTAGACCTTGCCACACTCTTCATATTTGTATGGCTTTTCTCCAGTGTGGACTCTCTGATGTGAATGAAGATGTGAATTTTGAGTAAACCTCTTCCCACACTCCTCACATTGGACTGTTTTTTCTCCACTGTGGAGTCTCTGATGTTTCAAAAGCCACGGGGCCCGACTGAAGCTCTTCCCACATTCACTACAGTTGTAGAGTTTTTCTCTTTTGTGGACTCTCTGGTGAAAGTCAAGATGCAACCTCCTTTTGAAGACCTTGCCACACTCTGCACATTTGTATGGCTTTTCTCCACTGTGGGATCTCTGATGGGAATAGCATTGTGCATTTGTATAAAATCCCTTCCCACATTCTTCACATTTAAATGGTTTTTCTCCATTATGGACTTGCTGATGTTTCCAAAGACATGAGAACCACCCGAAGCTCTTCCCACATTCTTTACAACTGTATGGTTTCTCTCCTGTGTGGACCGTATGATGCTTAAAAAGACCACGCCTACAAACGAAGCCTTTTCCACACTGCTCACAGTTGTATGGTTTCTCTCCAGTGTGGACCATGCAATGACTATTAAGTGATGATCTCTGACAAAAGCTCTTACCACATGTATCACATCGGAATGGTTTCTCTTCTGTGTGAACCCTGGAGTGCTTATTTAGTCTTGGTCTACTACGGAAGCTCTTACCACATATATCACATTTGAATGGTTTCTCCCCAGTATGGATTCTCTGATGTTCCTGAAGCCGTGAATCATGAATGAAGGCCCTTCCACATTCCTCACAATTATAAGGTTTCTCTCCTGTGTGTAATTTGCAATGAATATTAAGTGCTGATTTACGACTGAAGCCTTTCCCACATTGTTTACATTTGAATGGTTTCTCTCCAGTGTGAACTTTCTGATGAGTTTGCAGATGTGAGCTCTGACTGAATTCCTTACCACACATATCACACCTATAGAGTTTCTCTCCCATGTGGACTCTCTGATGAATACGAAGAGCTGAGCTATAACCGAAGCTTTTTCCACACTCATCACATGTATGAGACTTCTCTCTTGAGTGTAATTGCTGCTGAAGATCAAAGAAGGGAACATCATTGAAGGACTGTTTACACTCATTACCCTGGTAAGTCTTCTGTCCTATGTAAATAAGAGATAGTCTTGCCTCAGTCTGGTAGGGGATATCACCTTGTTTGGAGATCTGAGAGCTATTTATCATGAAGTCTTGAGACATGGTTAAGTCATTTGCAATTTGTTCCCAGATCTGCTGGCAGGACAACTCTTCATGTGGTTCTGCTTTTGGAACAGTCTCCAACTCAGTTTGGATCTTGCTTCCTATCAGAACAGAGAATTAAGAGATGTGGACAAGTATATATCTTTACACAATAGTGAAAAAAAAAAAAAAAGAGATGTGAACAAGTAAAGCCTTTGTTCAGTGTTACCAAGATTTCACACTTAGGACATGGCATGAAACTTTAATGAATACAGAGAACATTCCATTTGTGTTTTCCAAGTACAACATGTTCAGTGGTTTGCATGAGTCCAATTTTGAACCACACCAAGTCTCATGTGTAAAATACTTGCTAGAAATAAGACTTAATAAAAAATTAATGATGCATGTACTTTACCTGTTACTGATCCTATAGAATTTCCTATTCAGTCTAAAATCTTTCATGATAAATTAGGAACCTAATAAATTATATACATAATGAAATATGAATCAAAAGGAAAAGCAATAACATTATCAATACTTTGTATATTTGCAATTGTGTTGTATATCCTTATAAAGGAAATTAACCTTACTGAAAATGAAGTCTAGAAGTTGTCCTCAGCCATTTGAGAGGCATGCTTAGAATGTCATGCCCGAGGAGAATGTCTTTGTTTTCTTGGGGCAAACAATGGGTCATTTTGCATAGTAAAACAATATGACTTAGAATTGTGGCAGGCCACTTCTTTGGGGGTTCGGGAGTGATGGTGCTCACCATGTCAGAAACAAGAACAATGTAATTTAAGGTAGGGCTTTAGGTCACATGGAATCAGTGGGTTAGGAGATTGACTGACCACATTGGACTCAAACAAGCAATAATGGCTATGTAATGGAGGCCCAATTATTACTCTGGAAACCAAGGCTCATGTGAATTTCCCTGATTGGCTGTACTCTGTGTCTAAGTCACACCTTAATCTTAGGAACATAACGTATTCTGACTCCACGGGGAGAATACAATAGAAGGTCCTCATTTGGTACTTCCCAGGACTGTTTCTTCTTTGATTTTTCTTCATTTTGGCAAAATGCAACGTGCATCTTTTCCCTGGAAAAGTCCTAACTTTGAGTGTAAAAGTGAATTACTGAATGTAAAAGTAGTATTGGGAAATCCCCGAATTTACAGTTGGTATGAAGTGAGGGCAGTCTTCTGTAAACTGGCCTTCTAAATTTTGTAGTTGGTTAAACTTGTTTCAGTGCTAAATATCAAACACCTAGGAGTGTTTATATCTACATATTCAAAATATTCCTGCACACATGTATACTTAATTTTATTCTTCTGTGTTGACATGAATAACTTGAGTATCTGAAATAGGAAAGGAACAGACAACTACAGTTTTATAAGAATCTAAAAGGCTGTACCTGACAGGGGTACACTAAGGGGGATGCTCCTGACGAGACAATGAATGGTGGAAAGAATCACTTGAAATTAAAAGAATGCCTGAGGGGTTATGCCCTGGTTGGTTCCATGTGAGGTTATTGGACTCTCTCATTGAAAACAGAGGCAGAAAATATATAACATAGATAAATAAGCCTTTATGCCCATTTTCAAATTAAAGACTGAAGATTATTAGTGAGCTGTAAAATAAGTTAAAATTTTTCTAACGAGCACTGAGAAACTAGAACTAGAATAGAAATTAGCACATCATCATGACAAGCATGAAAAGTGTCATTACATGAAATACCTATTAAAGTCTCCCATATACATCTACATCCATGAAAAATGTTTGTACTGGTTATAATGAAAGATGTATTTCTTATTATGGCACACATTCATAAAAAGGTTGGAAACTTTGGTTAGGATATTACCAAGTGCTGAATTAAGTAAATTTTTTCCAATGGAAAGATAACTTCTAATGATTGAATCTTGGAAAATATTAATAGGTAAGGGTATACCTATTGGTGCATATTAGTACATGGACATGTAACTTATAAGAGGTTTTGGGGGAGAAGGGAGAGTCTATTTCAAGATGTTTATATTTTGAAAGGACAGTTTCCCAATTCCTTCCGGGTTATAAAGTTCACCAGTTCAAAATACAGTTCTAAGACTCTATAAAATAAAGGAAAAAGTATTTAAGATCTATATTCTTTAACATGTTTAACAATTAAATTTGTATAAAATAGATGCAGAAATATGCACTTTTTTTTTTTTTTTTTTTTTGAGACAGAGTCTCACTATGTTGCCCGGGCTGGAGTGCCGTGGCGTCAGCCTAGCTCACAGCAACCTCAAACTCCTGGGCTCAGGCGATCCTCCTGCCTCAGCCTCCCGAGTAGCTGGGACTACAGGCATGCACCACCATGCCCGGCTAATATTTTCTATACATTTTTAGTTGGCCAATTAATTTCTTTCCATTTTTAGTAGAGACGGGGTCTCGCTCTTGCTCAGGCTGGTCTTGAACTCCTGACCTTGAGCGATCCACCCGCCTCAGCCTCTTGGAGTGCTAGGATTACAGGCGTGAGCCACTGCGCCCGGCCAATATGCACGTTTTTGAAAAAAGATGACCAGAAATATAGGCAACATTCACCTGCGTGACTCATGTCACCCTAATCCTAATCCTCTAGGAGAAGGAGGGAGAAACCTGAGGGCAGTGACGTGCATGTATACTTTGGAAGAGGCAAACGGGCTGCATATGGGAAAATCTGTCAAAAAAAAAAAAAGGTAGCTGGAAAGTTGTTTATTGATTGAGACATCAGGAAATTGAGATTTTTTTTTTTTCCCCTAATGTAGGAGAGCTGTCTGAGTAGACATCAGAATCCTCATTCAACAAGGATTTCTTCCCAGAAATGAATATGTTCCCTACGGAAAGCTTCAAGGTAAGTCACAGAGAAGGCACGTTACTCAGTGTGGTAATAAAAAGAGTGCTTAAAAGTTTCCATGCAATGTGGGTCAACTGTACACACAGAATATGCAATCCTGCCAAGGGAACCTGAGACAGTTGAAATTGGACAGGCAGCCATCTGAAGACAAAATCATGTTCTGCACTCACTCTTTTTCACTCTAGTTTGTGTCTCACTTACAACCTACCTCTATAATTCCTACACACAGTGAATTTCTCACATCCATTAATCATTCTTAAGGATAACACATATTTAGATATTTGCCATGTACCAGGACTATTCTAGGTACTAAAAATACAGCATGAATAAAATAGCTAAAATTCCTCCTCTTAGACATTACATTCCAGGGGTAGAGGTAGCAGGTAAACAGAAATATTTTAGACATAGTATAAGACAGGTCAAGAAGAGAAAAAACTCAGCTCCAAATGGAAAAATTAAAAAAAATAAAAATAAAAAAATAAAAAATAAAGAAGAGTAAAAACAGACCACTATTTTTAATAGAGTAGTTGCAGACAGCCTTTGTTATGGTACTAAAACTGAGCAGAGACTTGAATAAACTTAAGGAAGGGCCAGAAGGTTTTGAGGAGAAAGATTATTCCAATCAGAAGAAGAGCAAGTAAGGGCTCTGAAGTAGAAGCTTCTATAGTAGACAGAATAATGGTTCCTGAAAGATGTCCCCACCCAATCCCCAGGACCTACAAACATGTTATATTACACAGCAAGGGGAATTAAGGTTGTAGATGCAATTAAGGTCACTACTCAGCTAGCCAGAAAATAGAAAGATCATCCTGGGTTATTGAGGAGTGACCAATATAATCACAAAAGATGGAGGCATAGCAGAGTGACACACGGAGCATGACTGTGGAGGAATGGTCAGAGATGCAAAGTTGCTGCCTTTGAAGATGGAGGAGGGGAAATAAGAGCTGAGAAGTGTGGACAGTCCCTAGACACTGATAAACCACAGTGAAACTTTCTCCCCAAGAACATCCAGAAAGGAGCAAACCCCTACAGACACCTTGATTATTGCTTAGTGAAGCTTCAGGCCTAAAAGAGAAAGGTAGTAATTGTTTGTTGTTTAATCTATTAAGTTTGTGGCAATTGGTTATAAGCAGTAAGTAATACAGTATCTTTGGCAGGACAGAGAAACAACAGAGAGGACAATGTGGCTGGAAAAACCAGAGCAAGAGAGAGGATACGAGCTGTAGTCAGAGAGGCAGTGGTGGATGAAGAGCAGACCACAGGTCTCTAAAAGCCACTAGAAGAGGTTGCCATAAAGGCTTTTGAGCCCAAGAATGGCAACCTAACTTACATTTCCTAAGGATCACTTGGCTGCTATGAGGACAACAGATGCCAGGGTAGGAGCAGAGCAACCAGCCAGAAGGTGGTTGTAATAATCCAGGAAGGAGGTTTGGCAGTTTAGACCAGGGTGACAGAAATGGACATGGACAGAAATAAACAGATGGGAGAGACACGTGCAAAGATGCACACATGCTTGGTTTGTACCTGAATTCCCTTCTCTATGGCTTGCTGTCTTTGGCATCCAAAATTTTTCTTCCCTTAGGAAGGGGAACATATCTCGGTTGAATGGTTGATGCCCTGTGAACATTCAAAGTCACATGCTTAATACCAACACATCCCAAGTAAAATCTAAGTAGAATTTACTGAAAATTTGGATTCCCATTGCATACTCAAACTTGAACACCCTAAGGAAGAAAGTCATTCCTGGGGCTTGACATTCTGTTGCAGAGGGCACCTGTCCCTACCCACTGAGAGCAGGTTCCTGAAGTTCTCCAGCATCACATCTTGGTACAGTTTCCTCTGGGCATGGCCAAGCAACCTCAGCTCTTCCTCACTGAAGACCACAGCCACGTCCTTGAACGTTACTGCCTCCTACAACATCAAATATACATAACCTTAATCTTATATCTGGTGATTACTGGAAGGGGGCGGCACTGAGCAGATGGAGAGGACGGTGGGAAGTTGTTCTGGATGTTGAGAGATGTAGGTTAACTTACAGATTGATCCCACTCATTCTGTCTCTGTCCTGACAATGACAAACACTGATTTTCCTAAGCTCCACCAGAGGTGCAATGCTAAAAAAGAAGTCCTATACTTCTACTTTGTGTACTCATTGAGCCTACTTGTAAACAACCCTCTCAGACTCTAAATGCTGCATTTCTGGCTACACATATTTAGGTTTCAATGAATCTTGCCAATTGCCCCAGCAACATTTAGCATTTGGTCCCAACCTTGTTTGATAATGCCCATTGTTCCCCTCTCTCAACCTTGAACCATGGATGCTATCACTTAGTATCCAACACAAAAGAGAGAAAGGAAGCACCTGGCACACAATAGGTCCTCAAATGCCTGTTTTTCTCCTTGAGTCTTCCCAAGACAGAGAAAAATATGTGACAATCTGAGCAGTGACATGGAATTTTAATAGCAAGAGACGCAAGCTGTACTTACCTTGAATGTGGTCATTTTTTTCCAACTTCTGCGAATTTGCAGAGTCCTGAGTTATGCAAAATTGTGCCTAGAATGTGCCAGAAAAAGACAAGTGAAGGGTGGCCAGGGATGACACCCACCAACAAGGGTATGTATTGTGAATTAGCAGGAGAATGTTCACAGCAGCATTATTCACAGTAACTCAAAACCCAAACACTGAAAATGCCCTCCTACAGGTAACTGTATAGACAAACTGTAGTATATTCATACAATGGAATGTTATTCACCTATTAAAAGGAATGAAGTACTGACTCATGCTACAACATGCATGTACCTTGGAAACATTATACAAAATTAAAGAAGCCAATCACAAAGGACCACGTACGGTATGATTCCATTTCTATGAAATGTCCACAGTACAGGTAAATGTATATAGAGAGAAAGCTGGTTAATGGTTGCTTTGGATTTGAGATGAGATTAAGGTTTAACTGTAAGTGGGCAGGAGGAGTCCAATTGGGTGATGATAAGGATCTAAACTGAATTATAGTGATGGTTCCTCCAGTTGACTTTCGAAAGATCATTGCATGTACACCTGAAATAAGTGAGTTTTATGATATGTAAAGTATACCTCAATAAAGTTGGAAAAAATAATTGTTAATGTACAAGTCATTTAACTTAAGACTCAATCCTGAGCCAGGTGTGGTGGCTCACGCCTGTAATCCTAGCACTCTGGGAGGCCAAGGTGGGCGGATCACTCAAGGTCAGGAGTTCGAAACCACCCTGAGAAAGAGCGAGACCCTGTCTCTACTAAAAATAGAAAGAAATTAATTGGTCAACTAAAATATATATATATATATATATATAGGAAAAATTAGCCAGGCATGGTGGCGCATATCTGTAGTCCCAGCTACTTAGGAGGCTGAGGCAGGAGGATCGCTTGAGCCCAGGAGTTTGAGGTTGCTGTGAGCTAGGCTGATGCCACGGCACTCTAGCCTGGGCAACACAGTGAGACTCAATTGACTGGATTAAACCAATGAGTGCACATGGCATATCT
>CAUYRT010029991.1:0-24064 GCA_963574885.1 Lepilemur ruficaudatus
ACTAGCACTGGTAAAACCTTTCAGCCAGGATCCTGGATGCCACAAGATGGCAAGAGCCACAATCAATGAATGCATTATGGTAAAATCTTTTCATTTATATGAATGTGACTACTTTAACAAATAAAAGTAGTAAAAAGTTAATTATTTTGTATTTTCCAAATGTGTAATAGTTCTCTATTCCATTAAGCTTAAAGAGTTCATTTTTAGTATGCATAAAAAATGTGAGATTATGATCTATAGAAGCCTAAACTCTTTTGTACTTAAATCCTTCATTTGATTCAGTCGTCATTGTTTATGAATTTGCTTAGATTTCTTTTTCCCTCCTTGGGTTACTCCCTTGAGAAGGGTCAGATAGCTGTGAGTACATTTCAGATCCTTATCATTTAGGAAGCACCCACAGGTATAATTTGGTAGAAATAAGGATAAATAGTGAGCTCTCTCAAGTGCTAAATTAGAAAAAAGAATGAAAAGATTTATTATTTCTGGAGAGGTAGCCTATAAGATTCTAAAGTATTAATCAAAAACATGAATTTGGATAAAACATGTGGAGGCAAAGAACATTTAGTTGATAAATGAAAAATAAACCATAAAGACCTTGATTAGAATGTGGGACAAAAGCTAGCTTATGGTGGGATTGTGGTTGGAGTCTGAAGGAGGAATTAGGACGAATAGAAGTAGGTAATCTATCACAAAAGTCTGAAAGGACATTAAAGAGAAGTTGCAATAGCTGGAGTTCCAGGAGATCGAAAATTACTTTGTAAAAAATGAAAAATAAAGGAGGGCTCTCAAAAAGGTGAAATCAATTCCATGGATAGTTGGGATTCCAATGGTTTGTATGCTGAAGAAAAATATAGATAGATGTACATGTACATGTTTAAACTCTGATTACATACAAAAGTATTTTTAAAGGATTATGCATTATCTGGAGTGCACAACCAAGTTTTTGTTGTTACAGAGCCTTTCTTACAGTGTTTGGCATATAATAGGTGCTCAATAAATATTTATTGACTCAATGACCCCAATTTTTATGGTCTGAATAATGTACAGAAATCCTTCGTTAAGTGTTAACAATTAATTCCTGAAAACACACAGGTTAAAATTTTTACTTAATAGCAGGTAAAAATTTTAACTAAGAAATATGCTGCAGAAAAATACAACTACTTTATAAAGCAATTATACTAAAACAAGTAATCAAATGACAAAATCCCTACAACATACTTATTGAACGACAAGAAGCCACTAGGTGATAATACCAACATTCCAGCAGCCCGACTAATATCAGGTTAAATATTTTGTCTTACTACATTGTTACAAAGTGATATTACATTTACCATAAAGGCAAAAAAGGAACTAGCCACTGGGTAGTACAAAAGGGAGTATTATTGATAGTATAACTGGATTATGTATTGAGATTAAGATGTTCTTAAATCCTGGATTGAAGGAAAAATTATATATTTTAACATGCTAGTTTTTCTACTGCCAAGTTCCTATTAGCTTATTAATTGCATTCTATATACATCTTTTGCAAATGGTTGCTATATAGTCTGTTTATAAATATCTTGAAATATAGAATTTACCTAAATTTTAATTTTTGTGGTTTTCATTTTAAAATACCTGTTTTACATAAGCAGCAAAAGAAAATCTTAGCTAAGAGTCCTTGTAGGAAAATGTTTAAGGTGATGATACTGGCCCACCATTAGTAATAGAGCATATACTTTTAAGGTGATTTTTGAGATCTGGGAATGAAATTTGTAATAATCCATCGACTCTCGTTTCCTCTAGGCTAACATGTTTAGGATGACTGGTTACACTGTTAGTTTTGTTGGAACAGAGTTAAATATCCTATGTAAAAATTGACCTATAATCTTAGCCTAATTAGGATTTGCCTTTCAAACAACTTTTTAAAAAAAATACTTGGCTTTAAGGCCAGACACGATACAAGCAAAATTAAAATATTAAATATTAGCTTGTCTACCATATTTTTCATGTTATACTTTAGACATTTGCAAGTTCTTTATTATGAAAATGTCTTTCTTCATCAAAACAGACTTCAAACCTATGCAAAAAAAACTTAATTTCAAAAGTAAAAATGTTCAAGTTAACATAATTAAAGAACATCATATATACTTTAAGTACTTTCTTAGAAGTAATTCCTTCCTTTCTGTGCCTCTGCTGTAGTGGCTTAACATTACACAACCTGCTGAAGTGCAGAAAATGCTGTTGGCTATTGGGTTTAATAATATAAATCTAACCTATTAGCTGTACCTTATATATCTGAAGTTAAAAACCAACAAAACTGGAGGAAATAATCTTTTTCCATTCCCACTTTTACAGATTTCTAGCTGTCATTTATTTTATTAACCTTGAATCAATACCATTATGTTGATGTTTTTTTTTTTAATGCTAGCTCATTAACTACACTATTTAAAATGTAACCTGAGCTTATTTAGACTAGGTTTTCTCAAATGGTGCTTATGTTCTCTGGGGGCTGGGGGGGGAAGTGTGAAGGAGAATCCATGGTACTTAAATTAAAAGACTCCAAGAAATCATGCAGAAAAGAAGCTTGTCCAAGTTGTACTTGTTTCCCAAACTTTTGGTATTTGACCATGGGATCCCTTTTTAATATGTTTGAGAAATGCAGAATTTGTCCTTGAATATTTATTCCAGATATGAAGTAAATCAGTGATTTTATTAAGTCATTAAATATGAAATGTCCAATTTCAAATCAATAGTTTATTATATCTCAAATAAGAAGCAGTACAGTTAATCAAAGTACGCACCTAAACTATCAACACAGTTTTGCCATCTTGTTGGCTTGTTTATGCCAGCAGTGAAGAAGCCTACAGAATGAGTGGCAATGAAATCACAAAAGGTGTTTTCCACAGCTTGTTGAGAATTGAATATTCTTCCTTGCAAGAAGTGATTCAAAGCCTAGAAGAAGTGATAGTCAGTTGGTACAAGGTCTGGTGAATATATGGTAGATGACAGTTTCCAAGTCCAGCTTCTGCAGTTTGAGCCATGTCATTTGTGCAGCATGCGGTTGAGTATTGTCTTGCAAGAGGATTGGCCTGTCTCTACTGACCAGTTTCAGCTGCTTAATTGCAGGCACCCTCATCATTTCATCCAACTGGTTGCAGCAGACATCCACTGTAATTGACCAGGTTTCACAAAGCTGTAGTGGATAATACCAGTGCTGGACCACCAAACAGACAAAATTAGCTTTTTTGGATGAATATTCAGTTTTGGACTTTGTTTTGGCACTTCATCTTGATCCAACCATTATGCCAAATGCTTCATTATCAAAAAGGAATCCATTTTTCATCACATGTAACAATACGGTGTAGAAATGGTTCATCTTTATGTTGTGACAGCAAAATAAGGCAAGCTTTGAGATGATTTCTCTGCTGATGCTCGTTTAATTCATGTGGTACCCATCTATCCAGCTTCTTTACTTTGCCAATTTGTCCAATGTTGTTGTAATAGTAATGTCAAACCTTGCTATTAATTCGTGCATAGGTTGAGATGGATTTATTTCCACTACAGCTTTCAGCTCATCATTATCCACCTTGGTCTGCGGTCACCCATGTTGCTCATTTTCAATATTAAAATCATCAGAATGGACAGAACTTCTCAAACCATCGATGGACTGTGTGTTCATTAGCTGCTCCTTCCCAAATGCTTGGTTGGTATTTCAAGCTGTCTGTACTACATTGGTTTCATGATGAAACTCATATTCAAAAATAACCTGAATTTTTGACTTATCCAAGGTTTCACAAAAATTGCTCCAAAAAACAATTGAAAGATAATCACAAGCCAAACTGTGTTTGAAAGAATGAGAATGTACCTTTCACAATAAAAATAAAACAAGAACTGTTAAAGTGAAATGTCAGCGGTATCAACCATCAAACTTATAGTACTTAAGAAAATCAGACATTTCATACTTAATAACACAATATAACCTGTTGCCAACATAAAAGCAGTCATTCCTACGCAGATCAAATTTCCTCCAACTTAGAACCATATAAAATGTAAAGTGTCCCTTGCCTTGTGTAATACAGGAAATGAGTGAGGTGCTGTTAATTATAATCTATTTCAACATTAGGTTTCCAGCTCACAACTTTCTAAGCTTATTTCAAGTTTATTATAAAGAAATAAAAGTAAAAAATTTCCTTATACTTCTGATATAGTCATACCATGCTAAAGTTTATCACATGGACACTAGGTCTCAAATTCTGACACATAAAGCTCTATTTGTTTTTTTATTTTTGATAAATGTTTATTACAGGGCAGCTTGAGGACAGCTTCTTTTTTTTTTTTTTTTTTTTTTTTAGACAGATTCTCACTCTGCTGCCCGGGCTAGAGGGAGTGCCGTGGCGTCAGCCTAGCTCACAGCAACCTCAAACTCCTGGGCTATACCAATCCTACTGCCTCAGCCTCCCAAGTAGCTGGGGACTACAGGCATGTGCCACCATGCCCGGCTAATTTTTTGTATATATTTTTAGTTGGCCAATTAATTTCTTTCTATTTATAGTAGAGACGGGGTCTCGCTCTTGCTCAGGCTAGTCTCGAACTCCTGACCTTGAGCAATCCACCCGCCTCGGCCTCCCAGAGTGCTAGGATTACAGGCGTGAGCCACCGCGCCTAGCCAAGAAGTATTCAATGTTAACTTAATATTTTAAACTGGAACTGGTGTAGCAACAGAGCAGAGGGACAACTTTGGAGGTTGAGACTAGGGAAATCAAGGGCATAGGCCAAATTCAGAAGTATAGGTCATATAAGAGACATATAAGAAGACATGTAATTATGTCCATATCTACAAATTACTAGGTTCTGGGAAAGACAAGAAAGGGCATACCCAACACAGGCAATAATGTGGTCAAAGACATGGTCGAATTGTCCATCACTCAGTGTGAGTGGCACTCAGAAGGCACGTGGGACTGTATCACAGAAGAGAAATCAGAGCCGAAGATCTGGATAAAGCTATTTGAGGGAAGTGTGTTGGGCTATGAAATCAGAATCAAAATTAAGGTGGACTAGAGTAAGAGCAGTGCCAATAAGTGAAGGGAAAAAAGCAAAACAAATATTTAAAAATGGTGAGAGGAGTGAGAGTGTTGGAAAGGAGACCTCCAAATATTTACATGCCTAAGAGAATGTTGGTAAGTAATAGAAAGTTGGAGGTGCATTGGAAAAGCCAGTCTATAATTCAGGTAAAAGAAGTGTGTTCATTTGTTAGGGCTGTCATAACAAAGTACCACCAACTGGGCTGCTTAAGCAACAGAAATGTGTTTCTTCATAGTTCTGGAGGCCAGAAGTCCAAAATCAAAGTGTTGGCAGGGCTGGTTTCTTTTGAAGCCTCTCTGTTTGGCTTAGAGATGGCTGTCTTCTCTCTGTGTCTTCTGTGTGTGTCTGTGTTCTAACCTCTTCTTCTCATAAGGATAAGAAGTCATATTGGATTAAGGTCCACCCATCTGACCTCATTTTATTTTTAATTACCTCTGTAAAGACCCTGTCTTCAAATACAGTCACATTCTGAGGTACTGAGAGTCAGGACTTCCTCATATGAATTTTCGGGAAGGGGACACAATTCAGCCCGTAACAGGAAGAGAGCTTTTAGCCTTTTGGGATCTGCAATGAAAGAAAGCTGTTGAAGTAGAACCATTTAGGAAGCAGCCGATGATACTTGGCTTAAATCAGTTGGTCCTCACAGATCATCTAAGGAAAATATCTCATACTGGCAAAAGTCACCACTAATGATAGAAACAAATTGTCCCCAAGGCTCAATCCTAGCCTCTCTCCTTGCCCCTTTTCACCATTCAATGTGACTTCCTCTTTTTCTAAGCACCCTTACCACTTATTTGTCCTCTTTTCCTTTTCATGTTCTGCCATTTGTGTGGTTGCGTCTGTGTATATTTCTTATTATACTGTATATTTCTTGAGCGTAAGAGTATCTTCTTCCTTCTCACATATTACACAGTGATGAGCACAGCACCTTACTATCCCATGTTGAATATTTGCTCATTTGAATTTGTTAATTCTCTACATTTTTTCTTTTGGAGGAGTCCTAGAGTCTCATAGCATCAAGTAATCACTCTGTGATTCACCCCATGCATACGGTAAATAAATTTGTAATCTCTTTCTCTTACTAATGTGCCTTACTGTGAGTTGATCTTTCAGCAAACCTTCAGGGGTCACAGGGGAAGTTTTCCTTTCTCCCCCACACACTCAAAGTGAGGTGAGAGATCAGGGCGGGTAAATAGTTAATTCAACAGCAACAAATATTATTCCTTTCTACAGCAATTGATGAAGAATATATTTGGAGTGAATTATCCACGTGGTTGAATAAAATCTGTACTATATATGACATGTTTAACTAACCTCAAACTTGATCTTAAACAAATTGCTGCTTTTGTCAGTCCCATAAGCAAGTGTGGCTGCAAAAATTGTGAAGCTGATTATTCGATGAGGTATTTGAACTAAAATAAAATCTTAAGTCTCACCCCCCACTGGCTGACTGAATGGACCCCCTCATGGCCAAAGGAATATCCTAAAACTAAATTGCCTGCCACAAGGAGGGAGGCCAGACATGCCTCATCATGCCCTCCTCTGTTCTTGGGGACATCTTTTGTAACCCATTAACAGGCCTAAGGGTATGCAAGACATGAATGAACTCCCTCCTCATGGCAGGCAATTTAGTTTTAGGATATTCTTTTGGCCATGAGGGGGTCCATTCAGTCAGCTGGTGGAGGATGAGCCTTAAAATTGTATTTTAGTTCACACCCCTATCTCCCTGAAATGTATAAAACCAAACTAACCCAACCACAGAGAGTCCACTTGCTCAAGGTTTCTTGGGCATCGCTCCAGGTGATATCCTCAAATATGGCTCAGAATAAATCTCTTTAAAATTATTTTACAGAGTTTGGTTTTTCTTTCATTGACAAGTAAACTAAAAACTTTAATATTTTTAGAGCTGACATTATTAGCACTTTACTGTTCTAATGAAGAATGAGTTCTTCATTCTTGACTCTGTAGGCTTTCAGGTTTTGCTTCCTGGAGCTCCAAAAATCTAAAAACAGAGAAACAATCTTGAGCATATGGCCAAATTTTCATGTTGAGATGCTTAAACACACGAAACTGCCCACATGAAACTGCTGTTATCTTCCATAAAGCCTTGGTGTCTTGGTTTATTTATATTGACTCAGATTGCAGCTACTTGATATTTAAAGTAAAATGGAAATCATGCTGTATTCTACTCAAAGCCATGCAAATTTTAGATTTTCCTTTGTTTCTGGGTGTCTCATTTGTTCAGGCTCTTTATATTATTAGGACTGAGCCTGGAAATTAGTTATGTTTCTGACTGTTCATTTTTTACCTCTCCTTTCGTTATAGTTTAAAAATCAAATTATCTGACTTCATTCTATTTTCATAAGCGTGGGCAAGAAGCCCATTTCCTGTTAATGATGAGCTGACCGTATTCTGACAGTACATTAAAGAATAGTTGAACGAGATACTGGCAGGGGAAAGTCAATTGAGGAAAAAAAGTGTACTCTGATTTGGAAAATGAGTCAGTATCTAGGAACTGACTACATTTTACACAAAAGATTTTCTCCAAATGAGCAAATTGAAAATGCTTCAAGAGAAGCTGCATAATATATATATATATATCTAGAGTTGTCAGGCAGGGAATTCTTTACAACAAATTTTGTTTAGTGGCAATGACGTCAATTTCTGGAGCATGAATATGGTCAGCTCTGGAATAAATTGATAGATTTTTAAAATATGTAGGTCAAAATCACTAAATACATTCAGAATTTTTCCCCAGAACTGTCAAAGTCTGCATGCCTAAGTGTGTTCTAGTAAGTGGCTGTGTTCACCCTAAACCCAAATGAATGCATGTATGCAAAAAAAAAAAAAAAAAACTTTTTGGAGGAGCAAAATTATCATGGCACATGCCAACATGCCAAGCTGGCAACAGATGCACCAGAGAGACTCTATATTAAAGATCTAACTTGAAAAAGATATTCAAGAAATCAAGATTTCTCCTCCTCTTCAACCTAATAATTAAAGTCATATTGTCCCCTCCTCTACCCACCTCAAAATAAAGATGAAGGAAGAATGAAAAGGTTAACGCACAGAACCTGATGACCTTGAAAATGCTGCATAATGGCCTGAGCATTTGCCCAGATGGCTCCGCATTAACTTAACGAAAGATTTAGTTGCTTCCCCTTGGTCACTCAGGTCAAAAGCAGAGTCAGGACTTTCAAGGTTCTAGTTGTTATTAACAATGACATTTGTAAGCATTTTATAGCACTGTGCAACTTACAAATTGCTTCTATATACATTAATCACGTGATCCTCATAACAATCCTATCAAGTAGGTAGAACATGTTACTATAGGTGATTAAATATGAAATGTCCGATTTTGAATCAAAAGTGTAGTTTATTATATCTCAAACAAGAAGCAGTACAATTAATCAAGTGTGCATCTAAACTATCGACACAGTTTTGCCATCTTTATAGTAGTTTGCGTATGCCAGCAGCTAAGAAGCCTGGAGAGTGAGTGGCAATAAAATCCAGAAAGGCGTTTTCCATGGCTTGTTGAGAATTGAATATTTTTCCTTGCAAAAAGTGGTCCAGAGCCTGGAAGAAGTGGCAGTCAGTTGGTGCAAGGTCTAGTGATTATGGTGGGTGACAGAGAGTTTCCAAGTCCAGCTTCTGTAGTTTGAGCAGCACTGTTTGTGTGACATGTGGTCGAGCATTTTCTTGCAAGAGGATTGGCCTGTCTCTAGTGATCAATCTCAGCTGCTTGATTGCAAGCATCCTGATCATTTTATCCAACTGGTTGCAGAGGACATCCGCTGTAATCCATTGACCAGGTTTCATGAAGCTGTACTGGATAACCAAACAGATATTAGTGTGGTGTGGATTAGTGTAGTGTGGATCACCAAACAGATATTATGAAATTTTTTTGATGAATATTTAGCTTTGGACTATGTTTCAGCACTTCATCTTTAACCAACCATTGTGCCAAACACTTGGGATTGTCAAAAAGAATCCATTTTTCATCACATGTAACAATACAGTTTAGAAATGGTTCACCTGTACTTCATGATAGCAAAGAAAGGCAGGCTTCGAGATGACCTCTCTGCTAACTCTCGTTTAATTCATGTAGTACCCATCTATCCAGCTTCTTTACCTTGCCGATTTATTTCAAATGGTCCAGTATTGTTGGAACAGTAACGTCAAACCTTGCTGCTAATTCATGCATAAATTGAGATAGATTCACTTCCACTATAGCTTTCAACTTATCATAATCCACCTTGGTCTCAGGTCGCCCACGTAGCTCATATTCAAGATTAAAATCACCAGAACAGGACTTCTCAAACCACCAACATACCGTGTGTTCATTAGCCACACCCTTCCCAAATACTTCGTTGATATTTCGAGCTCTCTGCACTGCATTGGTTCCATGACAAAACTCATATTCAAAAATAACACGAATTTTTTACTTATCCATGGTTTCACAAAAATGGCTCTAAAAAAAAATTTGAAAGATAGGCCAAATCATGTGTTTGAAAAACTGAGGATGTACCTTCACAATATTTCTATTACCATTTTATAGAACAGACCAGAATCCAAGTCTCTAGGCAGCCTAGTTTTCTCTCTTTCACCTATTACTCTGTTCTGTCTCTAAACTACGCATCCTTAAAAGATTTTGACTTGAACAGGCCTAGATCACCCCTTACCACATTGGTGTCAGAGAGATTGCATCTGTTTACCAGTTTATTCAATGACAGAATGATAGGGCTGGCTCTGACGTTATTTTGTGAAATAATAGGTTGTGTGTTTAAGATGATGACAAGCACTCCAGGAACAATGAAAAGGGAAAAAAAAATCAATGCGATAAATCAGGGGGACAAAATAAATGCACATCATTCCCCTGATGACAGCCAGTTACTAGGAAAGAAAACTAGCACAAAAACAAAACCCACGGCTCGGTATCATCATAAATCTGCACTGAAGAGGGCTCCAGGTACCAAACCACCCAACACTGCAGGAAACACAGTTGCTATGAAATACTTCCATAGCAACTGTCACTAAGGACATCATCAGGATGCTGAAAATGTAAAAGAGGAAAAAAGAGCTGTTTACTGGGGACAAACAAGATTGTTTCCCTGGTAGAGTGAAACCCACTGCTCACTCTCAGAAAACATAAATATTTAACCACTTGAGGCAGACTATCACCAGCTATTCAGCTAGCCAAACCCATCATCCTCATCCATATTCTTTCAAGAAAAGAAATCGACCCAAGAAATCAACCAACAAGGAACTTGCAAATGCACGTAGCAGGCAGGCGGCAGTACACTCTCATCTAATGGATCAGTCATGAGTCAGGAAAGGAGGGCACAAGCTTTGTTCCAGTCATTTATTAACTATCAGACCTAATATGGGCAGGTAGGTATTGTTAGGGCCACAAAAGTGAATCAGAAATAGATTCTGTCCTTGCCGTGTTCGATGTTATACGGCGAGATAAAAGATAAATTACTGTAAAATGAGCTAGATGTCAAAAGAGAAATAGTACTGTTGCTATTCAATTTGAGAATCTTATTGCAGGGTGCTGTGGGTTGAACTGTGTTCCCCAAGAAGATATGTTGAAATCACCCCTAGAACTTCAGAATGGGACCTTATTTGGAAATACGGTCTTTACAGATATAATCAAGTTAAAATGAGATCATCAGAGTGGGCCCTAGTCCTTATAAGGGAAGAGAACACCATGTGAAGACAGAGAGACACACAGAGGAGATCTCCACGCAACAATAGAGGCAGGGACAGGAGTGACAGAGCTACAAGCCAGGGACTGCCAAGGATTGCAGAGAGCCATCAGAAGCCAGGAAGAAGAAAGAAGGATTCTCCCCTACAGCTGTCAGAGAGATGATGGCTCTGCCAATACCTTGATTTCAAACTTCCAGCCTCCAGAACTGTGACAGAGTAAACTTTTGCTCTTTTAAAGCGACTCAGTTTTGGTACTTTGTAACCGTGACCCTAAGAAACTAATACAGAGGCAAAGATTACTTCATGCTAACAGACTAGGGCCAGGTTTCTGGTAAGAAATGACATATAAAAAAAGTGACATATAAATTGAACTTTGATGAATGCATAGCATCTGAATGGTAGGAAATGGGGCTTCCCATTTATACGATAATAGTATTTACCATTAATTGAGAATCCACCATGTGCCAGGTATTGCACTAGGAATCATTTCTACACAACTGGACCAGACTCTGGCTCATATACAGAGGGCATCTATCTAGACCTCACCTGTCTGATCGATCATCCCTCTTCTGTCCTACAATGGTTTATATGTTTAAAATTTTTAGTTTGGTACATGGAAGAGGAGGGAGGGTTTGGGTTTGGGGAGAGTTGTGGAGGAAGGAGGGAAGAAGGATGAAGCAGATGGCAAAACATCTGTTCTCTTTCTGACCCTGGCCATGATCTCCTTCCACAAGAGAAGGTGGAAGCAAATTCCAGCACCTCTGTGAGTTGTTTTGTTTTCATGTGAAGCAAGGTGAGGAACTAGTCAAAGAGACTCTGAGAAGCTCCATGCACAAGCCCAGCATAAATGGAGCCGAGATGGCTCAGAGCCAGGGGAGGCCATTCTCCTCTTCACTCCATAGAACTGGGCCACACGGAGGCCTCCCAAGAGCCAGACTCTTTGGGAACGTTAAGAGTGAACCCCCTTGGCATGGGCTGTGTTCTTGTGATGGACAATGACCCTGGAAAAATTTCAGCCTTGGCAAAGCCTCAGCAAGTGTCCTTGCAAGCAGAAGCTGGACATGTGGGAGCTGGGGCAGAGGAAAAATAACAGGGCAGAAGACCATGGCAACTGCAAAAGGAAGATTGGTTTGCAGGGGGACTTCTTTGGAAACTTCTAGAAATAACTGGAAATATTTTGAAGGGAGTTAATTTCTTTCAGTCACGTAGAAAGGGGATTCATGCCATTAAAATTGGAATATAAAAAAGACCTTGTTTTACGACAACAGGCTGATGAGGCCTGGAGCACATGAGCCAAGCACAGGTTTTCCAACATAATCCAGCTAAAACCATTGTTATCCCCACTTTCCACTTTAATGGCAAGGAAACTGAGGCTTAGGAGGTTAAATAACTCTCCCCGCCAGTAATTCTGTTAGTGAGTGACTGAACCAGAAATAAAACCATGCGTGTCTGCCACTAAGGGCAGTACTCTTTCTACTATGCCACACTGTTGATCTGAGCAGAGGGGAAAATGTGACACTTGCAAGGAGTTTGGAAAAGAATGCAGCAGGTCAGGACACCCGCCAGGATCCCGGGAGGAAACAGAATTCAAGCCACATTGTTCAAATGCAGAGGTTTTGTTTAAAAAGTATCTTTGTTAAAAAGATACCACTGACATCGCTGGGGGCAGGATTAAGGGAATTAACCAAGGATACTGAGATACCCAGGGACCAGCAATGGAAGGAAGCCACTCCTAGAGAAACCTGGCGAGTCCTGGAGCCTCGAGGAGAGGCCACCAGCTGGATCTGTAGTCATGAAGGACACCGCCTCTGCCACAGAGGTGGCTCCAAAGCAGGGAGGCAGTGGGGGAAAATAACCTGACCTTTCCTTTCACCTCCTAGTCTCCTGCTGGTGCCACCCATTGGCTTTGCCTAAGTGGAAACCAGCTGTCAAGAGCCTGGGTAAGGCAGTTGGCAGAAATCAGACACCCATGGAGACGGAAGAGGAGAAAGACATTTCCATGGACAGCTGGGAAGTTGAGGCCTTGTGCTAGTCTTGTTCTGTTTTGCTCTCAGATTTATTCCCTGCCCTACTCTGCCCTGTTACTTTCCCCAGGTTCCTTTGTCTTCTGATTTCTGGGTCAGTTCAGGCAACAGGAGGCCCTGAAGGGAGAGCAGAAAGAAAGAAGTGTGGGTGTTTCTCCCCCCCTCTCTCTGCTTCAGGCATTGTCTCTGGCAGTGGCTGCCTCATCTATGGACCCAGCTCTTGCCCCATGGCCTGCTGTGGTTCCAACTTCAGCTTGGTGACCTGGCTCCTTTTGTTCCTTAAACCGTAGGCAGTGGCAGCAGCTTCATGCTCTTGATAATCTCAGGGACGCCTCACTGTCCCACTTTAAGCTTTTTACATCTGTCATCTCCCTGTATTAAATCCCCTCTGTTTAAAATATCAAGAATATTTGCTGGACCCAGACTGATATAGGAAACTATTTCAGAGAGCCTTATCCTTCCCGGGAAAGCATGAAGGAAATGAATGTAAACATGACTTGCATATCACAAGTTTACAGAATAAACTTCAGTTGAATCTGTCTCTACTGCAAGCCTGTTCCTTCTTCTCCCCGGGACCTCGAGTCCCTTAATTACAAGTGTTCTGATCTGTTTTTGGCCTGGCCTGGCCTACCCTTCACACCCTGGAGATCATAAACAGTCCTATCAGCAATATTCTATTAGAACTCTTGATTTTCCTGCTGAATTGTCCTTCTGCTGTTGCTATTTTATCAATCCCTATCCCTGAGTAGAGCAAATTATCTAGTTTCTCAGCTCCTGTATATATTTTTTTAGGAATCTCACTCTGTTGCCCAGGTTGGAGTACAGTGGCATGATCACAGCTCACTGCAGTCTCGAACTCGCAGACTCAAGCAATCCTGTTGCCTTGACCTCCCAAAGTGCTGGGATTATAGGCATTAGCCACCATGCCCAGACTGTTCCTGCTTTTTCACCGGACAAAGGAATACTACTTGGCCAAAATTTCTCCTCCTGGGATGTTTTTCAGCCCTGTTAATCATATCCATGGTGCCCATTTCTAGTAATCAAGCACCCATGCCTCTCCCCAGAATCCCGTGAATCCACTCAGGTTCATATCCACTTAAAACCAATTGAAAGGAAATCCATTAATAATCAGAGACCAAAAAATAAATGAATGATATCATCCATAATTCATATATGTGGAATTATAGAAAAGTGGGATGGGTTCATAAAAATGAAATAAATCGGTGATATATAAAACCTGACATAGAAAAATCAGTAAGTTATTAAAGCAATTATTCATAAAATAATTCACTGCAATTTTCACTTTAGAATACCAAACTCTCACCATGCATTTATAATCTAGTTCAATTTACAAAATTTCCATTTGCCCACAACTCTTCAGGATCCCATGCCTTTGCAGAGTTCCATCTCAAACATATTTCAAGGTCCAATATCAATGGATGAAATACATATTAACATAGTTCAGACAGAAATTCAATGTTTGCTCCACTATATACTGGGATGCAGCATATTGTTTGAAGCTGGGATGCAGTTTAGTCTAGTTATTAAATGCCAAGCTGTGGTAGATTGCATTACTGGCTCTGATTCTTCCTATACTGTATCTATGCTCTTTGCCATTGACTTTGTAGTTCCTCCCATGTTGCAGGTTACATTTGCATAGAGTAATCATTGAGGAGGGCTCTTGGAAATTTTAAGGGAGTAAGATAAGCAAGATTAGGCAGAGAGAAAAATAGGATGAGTTTAGTTACAACCATGGCCTCAGCCAATCCCATGGGAAGTTCTGGAGCTGCAATGGCCCTTCAGAGATGTCTTCGACTGAGGTGAGGGCTCAGACCTTGTACTCACATCTGACCAGTCTTTGGATGTGGGTTGCACCCTTGGGCAAAGCAGTGCCCTTCAGCTGAGGACAATTCCTGGTGGGTGAGAAGGGGTAAGCAGTGTGAGGGCAGAATTGGGAGGATGGGAGTCAGGGGTGGAGTGAGAGGGCTATCTGTGAGCCATAATCAGCAACAATATTCCTAGCAGCTGAGAAAATAAGTGCCTTGGTTCTAAAAGGGGATCCGGAGGTGTATCTTAGCATCCACTACATCCCATAAAGGTGAAATACAAGGTCTGTCCAGAGAGTATCCAGCCATGTAATACATTCTCCTTATATTAACAATGGCTGGATACTTTCCAGACAGACCTTGTATGTCTCAGCCCAGCACAGTGGCATGTGCCTTTCATTCCAGCTATGCAGGAGGATCTCTTGAGCCCAGAAATTCGAAGTCAACTTGGGCATCACAGCAAGACCCCTGTCTCTTAAAAAAAACTAGTGGTATATGTATGTTTCTTTGGTCTTTGACATTGGGCTCGGCCTTGTAACTTGCCTTGATCAATAGAATGAGACAGAAATGAGTGTGTTAATTCTAAGCCTAGGCCTTAAACGATCTTGTATTTCCAGTTTCCTTCTTATAAATGTCCAAGCTAACTTACTAGTCCCACGAGGAAGATCAGAGCCATGCAGAACAGAGCTATCCCAGCCACCCAGCCCAGCCCAGCTTAGATCAGCCAACTCCCAAGATGACCTGTAGACATTATTGTTTTTGTATGATGTGGTTTGTTATGTGTTCATGGCAAATCAATACAACAGGCTCTAACTCAACAGAGTCAGGTCTTTTCCAATGCTGGGTACTTCTGGCTTGTGACCTGCTTGTGACCTTGAACAATTTACCCAGTGTTTCTTCTAAGCCTCCAGTTCCTGCTTGATATAGAAGGAATAATGTCTGCTCTATAATGTGTGTTTAGTGTGGTGCATGGCAACTTAGAAGCACTCAATCACTATGAGTTACGGTCAGTATTATTATACTTTCATTTCATGCAAAAATCAGGAACCTAAAAGATACTGGCAAGCAAAGAGGAATAGCGATGGATGGGTCAGTCCCTACTGCTCTCCAATCCTTTAGGCTGCTCCTATCCTGCCCTCTGCCCTCCAAGTGATTAGGTTCTGGGAGTGGAGGAGAAGGCAGAGTTGGGTCCAGCAATGTCAATGGCAAATTGAAGTACCTGCCCTCTGAGTTCTTGCACTATTGAGCCAAAGATAGTATCAGATGGAAGAGGGAAGAAAGAACAGGGGACAAGGGTCATTTAGTTTTACATTGGTCTTTTTCTGTGGCTTCTAGGCTCTCAGGCCTTGTTAACTACGCATGAGAGGGTGTTCCGACCTGTCAAGAACAGCCTTGGGGTGCTCACTGTGCAGCCACCTGAACTATTGCTGTGGATGGAGAATTTTCACTCACTGAAATTCTCCTGCCAAGTTTAGGCAGAATGCTCTACTTTTTTTCCTCCTCATTTTAAAGCTGACAAGGAAAAACAGAGTGCAGAAATAGTAGTGTTAACCAAATAAAGAGACACTATGCTTTTTTTTTTTCAAACCTTATTTGCGTCAGAAAATTCATTCCCAGATGAGCCATAACTAGATGAAACTGCACATAGCCCACATCTTACAAGAGAAAGTTTTAAGTACAGCCTTCATATTTTATGACCAATAGGTCCAGATGACAGTTCCAAAGGGAGTTGGGACTTTGAAAATCTTCACTTCTCTACTTCCAAAATCTGAACCGTGGCATGCCATTCTCAGCTATGAGGTCATTTCATTTTAAACGTGGGTAAAATTAACAGTCATTCCCCTTCACTTCCCAAATTCCTAAAACAGCCACTCTTTGCTTCTAATGGTGCTGCAAAAAACGAAGAGAAGAGAAAAAGGGAAACAGTGCATTCCTGAAACATTACAAAAGACCAACAGAAGAGAATCAAGCGCAGTATCCTGGAGAGAATCCCGGGGCGGGGCTGAGGCAGGGCTTCTCAAACTTTTGCTCAAAGACAACTTAACAAAAGAGGAGAATAAAAGAATAACCCCTGGGTTATCTAGAAGTATAAATAAAAATGAAAACAGCTAACATTAGTGAGAGTTCGCTATGTCCCAGCCACTGTCCTAACATTTAACATACACTCATCATTTAAATCATTTAATTCTCATAATAACACTATGAGGAAGGTGATATTATTATTCTCATTTTACAGATGAATAAACTGAGAAATTGAGGCACAAAAAGGCTAAGCAACTTGCCCAAGAACACACTGCTAGAAGAGGAAGGAGCTAGAATTCAAAGTCAATGGTTTTAACCATGAGTTGCCATGAGTAGCCTGCCACCAGTTCAAGATATATAAAAATACATGTTTCATTCTGTTCTATAATATTTTTCTGTTTGCTTTAAGATAAAAAACAATTATTTCAAAGGTTTTCATCCATATTTTTCAATGTCCCACTTCTCCTTCTCCTTCAAGTAAATCTTCAAGTAAAATTGCTGCTTTAAGACAATATATCAAGTGTATTTTCTGGTGTGCCCAACTCAAGAAGCACTGGCCCAGGGTAGCTAATTTGTCCAAGAAAATAAAATATAAATTATAAAAATATATAAAAATACCTATGTCATATCTATCAATTAATTTGGCCAATTAACCAAATATATAAGAAAGAAGATTAGCTCCTTCTCCAACACCAAGGCAACTAATGCTAAAGGGTTATGGGTAAAATGGAATTGAACAAAACAGAATAACTGAGTAACTTAGCAGAAGAAAGGAGACCAGACTAGCACACCAGTCAGACAGATGAAGTTCACCACGGCTAAACTCAAAATAAGCATAAGGCTTGAGCATGAGGCAGAACGTCTGATGAGTAGGATATTTTTAGTTTGGACTAAGATGTAAGAACTTGTCAGAGAGAAAGTGTGTGTGTGTGTGTGTGTGTGTGTGTGTGTGTGTGTCTAAGAGGGAGAGAGGAAAAAATCTTGGAGAAGGAACAAAAGTCTGCTTTTTGTTAGAAAAGATAATCCAACTCAATGAGAAAAAAGTACAAAGTTTAGTGCCAATTAAACCATGAGTGAAAACATTATACCTAATACTCAATAACAGTGTGAGTTATCTTACTATATCAAATCTAAGATCCCATAGATGATAATATTCATACAAATTTCAAAGATTTAAAGTGTTTTTAAATTCTCGATCTTCTAATTCATTAAATACTGTAACTACTCTGAGTGTCGTTTGCAAAATGAAGATACGTAATACAGCCTTGCAGGGTGACGGTGAGGGGGAAGTGAGGTAGCACATGCCTGATGTACGGGAGGGCCCCCAGAAATATAAGAAGTATTATGGCTTCTATCACTTTTTGCCAAAAACACATTAATTGCCTTTTTCCCCCAGATAATATTTTTATTTCTACTGCAAAAGTTTAAATTGCAAAAGAGGGTATTTGCCTCATCACGAATGTAACCTGTTTGCTGATAGTTAAAGCAAGACGGTATTTATCCTCCCCAGATTTCTCTATGCTCATACAACAAATACGTGTGTGTGTATCTACATACACATATAGAATGATAAATTGCCTTTTAAAATTTTTTCAGTCAGCATTTGAGGCCCCTTAGGGTATTTCACTGTACTGTGTAATGAATAAAGAATCATGCTAGAGGAGACACAATTTATCAACTCTCTTTTTAAAAGTGCTAGATACTATCAGTGAAATGAATATAAATTACACCATGCCTATACTTAGAGTGCTTAAGAGTCTAGTAGTGTCTTATTTATGTTTGTAACTCCCATATTAGCCTTGAAGTTTTTAATGATAATCCTAACTAGATGTACTCCTTCCTACCTTTACAAGTTTATGGATTGCTGTAGTAGGATTATGATTTTTAGGGGACATTGCTGCATACTGTGGTTATTTATGCTTATATTTTGTCAACTCTACCAGCCTTCCACCACCCGGTGTGAAAATGGAGAAGACAGTTATGGCAATGATGCAGCATTGTTCACAGAAATAAGGGTAGAAATATAGGGATACAAGAGCATATTGCGAGGGCTAGAAGCCAAGAAGGGATTGAAAAATGAGTTAAATAAAGAGACCAAGGTAATCAAACTCTCCTTGTGCTCAAACACTAGGTAAAGTTGAGGTGAGGAGGTGTGAGGATTGGAAGGAGTGGAAGGTAGGATTATAGAGAAGAAAAGTGAAAATTATATTGTATGTGGTGGAGAAGTTCAGAGAGATGCTAAGTTTCAAGTTATGACTCTGAGAGTGGGTAATGAAAATGGGATTTAAGAGTGGAGGTGAAAATCTATGGCACTGAAGAGGTAAATATATTCTGGAATCTAGGGTGCAGAAGGTCCCACGGTGGTGAAACTTCTAGGACAAATTCAAGAGTTGGAATAGCAAGGAAAACAATGGACTTGGTGCATGGGAAGTCCATAAGATCCCAGAAGATCCCTAAGATCTTCCAAGAGTGCATATATGGGTGACTGGGATGTCAGTAGTTGGAGAGTGCATGGTATATATATAACTGGCAAGGGTCGCAAAGCAAGTTGAGCATTTTTGCCAATGAAGAAGTAATGACTTTGCACAGTGGCTCTCAAAGTGTGGTTGCCAGACCAGCAGCATCAATGTCACCTAGAAATTTGTTAGAAAATGCAAACTCTATGCTCTACCCCAGGTCTACTGAATAAGAAATGAGGACAATGCTCAGAAGTCTGTGTTATATCAAGTCCTCCAAATGATGGTGATGCTCACTAAAGGCTCACTAAAGTTGGACAGCCATCAATTTAGGAGTCATCGTGGAGAGAGCTGAGTAACAGGTCACCATCCACCCATTTGTCATGTCACCTGGGTTAGAGTGCCATGGCATCAGCCTAGCTCACAGCAACCTCAAACTCCTGAGCTCAAGCAATCCTTCTGTCTCAGCTTCCCAAGTAGCTGAGACTACACAGGCGTTCACCACCAGACCTGGCTAATTTTTCTGTTTTTAGTAGAGAGAGGGTCTCGCTCTTGCTCAGGTTGGTCTCAAACTCCTGACCTCAAGCAATCCTCCTGCCTTGGCCTCCCAGAGTGCTAGGATTGCAGGCGTGAGGCACCACACCTGGCCAAAAACCATTTCTCTGATCACCTGTGAGATTGGGATTTTATTTAAAGCCAAAAACTGGAGGGAGCATTAAGGAGAAAGGCTGGGGGAATAGTGAAGGTTGCTTACAATAGCACAGAGTTTCCAGAGGCAGCCCCAAATGCTGACTCTCCTCCTATCCTAAGCCCTTGTGTGAGCTCAGCCTTTCTTGACAGAAACTAGGTACAGGAGTATGTACACAGGGAGTTAGCTGCATTAATAACTATTAATAAATATAGTATCAATATTTCATAGTAACCATAATTATGCTATTGATAGCTATTAATAACTATATATAATTAGTAACTATTATTTGAGGATCAATCATAAAAGCCACCAGAAAAACAAGCTCCATGATCTCTCAGTGCTGAAGGGTGGGAGCAGCCATCTGCACAACACACACGGTCACATGGACTAATGATTTTTCAGCTTGTTCTTAGACTGTCCAAAATCAGTGCAGTGGCATATCAACAAGCCCACAGGACCCAAGAAACATAAAAGTTCATGGATTCAGTATAGAGGTTCCTGCAGTCATGATCTCATCCTTTGCTGTGATCCAACTCCGGCCTCCCGCCACCCTGACCAATCGCCTTTGAGATTATTCTTTAAATGGCACTACCATTAACAGATGCCATAGGTCATTTTGGCCCTAATTACACAGGTTACTTCATCCCACAACTATTGTTTCCTTATTTTTCATGTTGTCTTTCTCAGGAAATTGAGGTGCGGACTCTGAAACCCCAACAACTAGGATTGGTGCCTGTGGAATTTCATTGTAGTTGGACCCTCTCCTTCTCCTGGCTAACCCTCAGCTTTCTTCTTGGCACTGTTCCCTCTTGAGTCACAGGAATGTAAACACTGGGGAACCTCATCCTCTTTATCTTGTCTGTTTCTTCCAATTCCTCTCCTGAATCTACTGACCTAACATCTCCTGTTTCTAAAAACTACTAAACCTAATACATTTTTTTCCTTCAATAAAATAGATCTCCTTTCTTATCAATACAACTAACAGTGGAAATGGCAACAAAGTGGGTTGAGGCACCCATAATGAGAGGTATGAGGACTGAGAAAGAACAGAGCTGCAGTGAGAATGCCAGTTTGGCCAATTTATTAACATGCATGTCAGTGCAGAGCTATGGTTAAGGCGAGCACTAGGAAACTTAACAGACTTGAATTCCAGAGTTAGATCAGCTGTGTGATCTTGAAAATAATAATAGTAACTGCCTCATAGGCTTGTCGTGAGATTAAATGACGATGCATATAAAAGTGCATAGCAGAGTTCCCAGTACATGGTGAACCTCAGTAAATGGTAACTTGGAGTTTGCATTTCCTGGGAATGAATAACACATACTGTAGACTAATTAAAGACAATGCTCAATGAAGAATCAAACGATAAGTGTTTCCGTCTAGAAACATAAAAGCACTCCTGAGGAAGGAGAGATTATTAAGTCTTTGAATAGAATTCAGGAAGGAATATAGTCAGCATTGTGTTGTCATGAATTCAAAGGGAGAAGAAGACATGGTCTTTATCCTCCATGAGGCAACACATAGAGTCTTAAAATCTACAAAGATTAATGCCAGGCAAAGTTAAGGTTTGTTTGCTTGATTGAGTGACTCAAGCCTTGCAAGAATTCGGAACTAGGGAATAATTAATAAAGAGTGGAATTAATAATTCGGAACTAGGGAATAATTAATAAAGAGTGGACTTCTTCATAGAGGAGGTGAAATTTGAAGGAAGTGTATAATTGAATTTTAGAAGGAAGGTTGATGAGCTGGTGTAATAAACTGACTTGTGCAGGCTCTGGGAAAGCAGGCGATCTTCATCTGATAAGAAAAGAGTGAAGCTGGTGGGAACGAAGAGAACTGGATGATTTTCTTCAAGTATATGAAGATCTAGCATGTGAAGTAAAAAAGGCTGCCTGAATAACACATAGTTTGACAGTATCTGCCCGGCTCATTTCCCCTTCTGTATAAACGGCCCCAACCCACAAGAAGGACCACTGCACCCATGTTTGAAGAACATAACTTACCCCTCCCTGGCCTCACTTGACCGGACCAAGGGAATCATCTGACACAAGCCAGGCATTCAGATTCTCTCCTCTAGTCGTTTGAGATCAATCCAGCAGAAGAGTCAAAACCCTAGGGGGTGACTAGCCCACTACATGGAAGAGACCTGAGCCACTAAGTGACGGCAAGGGCAGAGCACATCCCTGCTAACCTGCATTAGAGTATGACATAGCAAAAAATGAACCTTTAGGTGACAGGCCACCGAGATTTGGGGGTTGTTTGTAACAGTGGTTCACCTACCTTGACTAATACAATAAGTTCAACATACATCACCTCCAAATATCCCTTCAATCTCTTAGATTTGTAGATGAAAGTAAGATTTTTTTAACGTATCTGCTCTGGAAATGATCTGCAGGTGGATCGAAGGGGACATGCAAATGGAAGCAGAGAGATCAGTTATAAATCTGGCACAGAAATTTAGATTCAACACAATAAGGGCCTGAGTTTGGGGATGGGAAAAAAATGGAAAAGATTTGGCTGGAAGGAAGACTACAGAGAGAAATCTAAACAAGTACAGTTGCCCCTTGAATGACACAGGTTTAAACTGCACAGGTCCACTTATATGAGAATTTTTTTCAACCAAATGAGGATTGAAAATACAGTACTTGTGGGATGTGAAACCCACATATAGGGAGAGCCAACTTCTTGTACTTGCAGGTTCCACAGGGCAGACCTTAGGACTTGATTTGGATGTACTCAAGAGCCCCAGAACCGATCCCCCAAGTACACCAAAGGACAACTCTACCTGTGATGGGTGTGATGAGTCAGAAGAGGAAGAGTCAAATACTATTTCATCTTGTACCACTCTCCGTCTGCTTGCCCACCAGGTTCCAGCTGTCTTTCAGTACCTTGAGCCCACTAAGCCATTTCCCACCTAAGGATATCTACGCATGCCCTTCCTTCTGCCTGGAATTGTCTTATCCCTCTCTTCATGTGGCCAACTCACTCTTGCCTATTCTCAGGTCTGTGCTCAAATGCCACTTCCATAGAGCCGCTTTCCTTGACTACTCAATCTAAATATGTTTCCCTCCTCATTATACTCCTCTGATTTTTTCTTTCATAGTATATATTAAAATTTACTATTTAATTATATATATTTGTAGATGTCTATTTATTTAAAGTCAATCTGTCCCCCTGGATTGTTAAGTATCATGAAGATAGTAGTCATGTCTCTTTTATTTCACATTTATGTCCAATGCCCAACACAGTATCTGACACTAGTAAATACCCAATAAATATTTGATGCATAACTGAATGAATAAATGAACTCCCAGATTTCAAATCTGAAGCACTGAGGGAATGATATTAGTGTTCTGAATTAGTGTTCATATATTGAAAAATAGCAATATTTATAAAATCTAATATTAAAGACTTAGGGAATGAAACATCAGTCAGGGACTATCAACTGCCTGGCATAGCATCCAGGCACATAGGAACAGGCCAACAAACAAACACGAGTCCCATTCCTTCATCTCGCAGGATGTGTGCTCCCAGATGAATGATACAAGCCACAATGGATCTGCACTAAAACAGGAAAGATTGACTTTTACATACTGGTCTTCCCAACAGCAGGAAGGTCAAGAACTAGTTCAGACAGGATGTAATAAAATATGGGGAGTGTCAGGCCCATGACAGAGTAACACCCCACCTCTGCAGTTAACAATATTCCATTCCAAGATTTTCCCCTGGTCTAGGTTCTTAAAGTCAGTGTTCCAGCTCCAGTCTCTGTCCAAATTTTTGGTTCTGAACCTTTGGCCAGCACATTAAGCTAGGTATTCCTTATTTCGCATTAGATATCCTGTATCCCATCTTGGCAAACCTGGCCATACTCAGACCGGGCAGGCTTGTGCTATTCTTACTCTCAATCTCAGACAGCCTAACCTCCTACGCAGGTAATTCAACTGGGAAAGGACATCTTCCTTCCACAGGTGACCTAATTTTCATAATAAAGAAAAATTGCTCAGCAAATACGTGGGGAAAAAAATAGGTTTTTTACAAAAGCAGGGAAGGAAAGGAAAAGCCAGTTTAGATTTTCACTCCCTACAGAATGCTCACATTTGTACTACCCAAGCATATCACATTCAAGCTGCAAACGTTTTGGGAGGACAATTATATTTTAAATTTGTGGTGTCATATTCTACCCTTCAAATTCACATGTTTTCATAATTGTCCTTTGATCATTGTTCAAAGCTAACTGAGTTTGTTTCCCCAGTATATTAACATGGTTTCAAAGCT
>CAUYRT010029992.1:0-31335 GCA_963574885.1 Lepilemur ruficaudatus
TGATGTTGTGGAATAATTTCTGCAGGATAGGCACCAGTTCTTCTTTGTAATTCTGGGGAAATTCGGGTGTTAAACCATCTGGTCTGGGACTTTTCATTTTAGGAAGGTTTTTTTTATTGCTGTTTCAATTTCAGTACTTGATATTGGTCTGAGGCAACACCTTTTCTGTAAGTCAGGTACTCATTCAGGTAGGAGAGGCAAACAAAAAAAAAGTTGGTTTTTCTCAAGTAAATAAAAGAATTTTAAGTGCTGGTAAAAGCTCTGACAGAAACACATAAAAGCCTAAGAATTTACTTTAAAAAGGGTGGGAGAAGGAAGCCTGTATACAAAGGTAATATGTAAACCGAGACCAGAAGAAAAAGAGAATAAGCCAGACAGTTATGTAAGAATCAGGCACCTATAGGAATAGTGTTGGTGGGTGGGAGGAAGCACATCCCTGGCAGAGTTTCAGGGCAAGAAAAAGTCTGCTGTTCTAGGCCACTGAGCAGATCTATAGGGACAGAGTGTCACATAAGGTGAGTGTTACAACCACATAACCTTACATCTTGAGGAAACCTTTGTCTCGCTTTAATGAATTCCAATGTACCACTTTAGATCAGAAAATTTCCGGACACAAGCTAAGATACCATTTATAATTTCTTTCAAGCGTAGTAGACTATCATGTGAAAGGAAAAAGATATTTTCACTTTACCCACCTAATGAAAAGATACATAAAATATAACACCACCAAACAAATCATCATTTGTCTGTTGACCACCTCAAATATTTTGCCCAAGCAGGAGAGAACATGTCAAGAAAGTTCATCACAAGCCGGGTATGGCGGCTCACGCCTGTAATCACCGCACTCTGGGAGGACGAGGCGGGCCGATAGTTTGAGCTCAGGAGTTTGAGATCAGCCTGAGCAAGAGCGAGACCCCGTCTCTACCAAAAATAGAAAGAAATCAGCCAGGCATGGTGGCACATGCCTGTAGTCCCAGCTACTTGGGAGGCTGAGGCAGAACGCTTGCTTGAGCCTAGGAGTTTGAGGTTGCTGTGAGCTAGGCTGACACCACGGTACTCTAGCCGGGGCAACAGAGCGGAGACTCTGTCTGAAAAAAAAAAAAGGAAATTCGAGGACAGATCTTAAATATTAAAGCATTTATAAAGTTAGTAAATACATAGACATACAAATTAATGGAACAGAATAAAGATGCAAATATATAGGAGATGCAAATATATAGGAGAAATAGATGCAAATATATAGGAGAATTTAATATGATAAAGGTGGCACTGCAAAACAGCAGAGAAAACAAATTATTCATAAAGGTGCAGAGGCCAAGTCGAAATACATGGAGAGGAAACGATAAAAACCTACAAGCCGGGCGTGGTGGCTCACGCCTAAAATCCTACCACTCTGGAAGGCTGAGGTGGGCAGATTACTTAAGGTCAGGAGTTTGAGACCAGTCTGACCAAGCATGAGACCCCATTTCTACTAAAAATAGAAAAATTAGCCAGGTGTGGTGGCGTGCCCCTGTGGTCCCAGTTACTCTGGAGGCTGAGGCAGGAGGATCTCTTGAGCCCAGGAGCTGGAGGTTGCAATGAGCTATGATCTAGGATGATGCCACTGTACTCTGGCCTGGGCAACAGAGCAAGACTCGGTCTAAAAAAAAAAAAGAAAGACCTGTATATCTTTAAAAAGTTCCAAATAAATGAAATATAAAAGAAAACATAGATTAAAAACATACATGAGGAATTTTTAAAACCAGTTCATGAAGAAGGGAAATAGTTTACAAGTGTGTTAGAAGACATAAAAGAATACATTCAACCATATAAAAAACATTGGCTGGGTGCGGTGGCTCATGCCTGTAAATCCTAGCATTCTGGGAGGCCAAGGCAGGAAGATCACTTGAGCTCAGGAGTTCAAGACCAGCCCGAGCAAGAGCGAGACTTTATCTCTTATTGGGAGGAAAAAAAACTGTAAAAATAAAATATTATTGTATGGCATCATATGCCATAAATAAAGTAAAAACAGACAAAACACAAACTGGGAGAATGTATATGCATCTACTATCTTGGTCAAAGGCTTGTTTCATTAATGTATTAAAGAAAATCCTATAAAGTATGAAAAATGCCAAACACCCAAAAGAAAATATACAAAATGCCATGAATAGACAGTTTACAGGAAATATAAATGACTCTTTAAAAAAAAAATGGCTCAGGCCGGGCGCGGTGGCTCACGCCTGTAATCCTAGCACTCTGGGAGGCCGAGGCGGGTGGATTGCTCAAGGTCAGGAGTTCAAGACCAGCCTGAGCAAAAGCAAGACCCCGTCTCTACTATAAATAGAAAGAAATTAATTGGACAACTAAAAATATATAGAAAAAATTAGCCGGGCATGGTGGCGCATGCCTGTAGTCCCAGCTACTCGGGAGGCTGACGCAGAGGATTGCTTGAGCCCAGGAGTTTGAGGTTGCTGTGAGCTAAGCTGACGCCATGGCACTCACTCTAGCCTGGGCAGCAGAGTGAGACTCTGTCTCAAAAAAAAAAAAAAAAAAAATTCTCACACTAGGAAGCAACACTGTAAAATCTTCATGTTTCTGGTGTAATAAGCCCATTTAACTTATAGATGGTCAGGCAAGAGAAATGAGAATAATAATAATGACCCCCAATCTCCTTCCTTAAGTATATGCCCCAGAGCAAGACTAGACTGGGAATTTTTTTTTTTTTTTTTGAGACAGGGTCTTGCTCTGTCACCCAGGCTAGAGTACAATGGCATCATCATAGCTCACTGCAACCTCAAACTCCTGTCCTCAAGTGATCCTCCTGCCTCAGCCTCCCAAGAAGCTGGGACTACAGGTGTGTGCCACCACACCCAGATGACTTTTCTGTTTTTTTGTAGAGACAGGGGTCTCACCCTTGCTCAGGCTGGTCTCGAACCCCTGGCCTCAAGTGATCCTCCCACCTTGGCCTCCCAGAGTGCTAGGGTTTCAGGTGTGAGCCACCGTACCCTGCTTGGACTGGGAATCTTGACTCCGGTGTTCCCTCAGTGTTTTCACTCATTCGGTAAACATTCAGTGTTCACTAACTATGATTTCCAGCTTCAGTTTCTTTAGCTTTACAAAGAATTTAAAAGACACTTATGAGAATCTGAGTGTACAACTCTAGATTTTTATAATTTCTCACATTTTATACTTTTAACACAGTTTAATGTCATGTACTTTTAAAGTAATTTACCACCCCTGAGATTTTCCAAAGCATTCAAAATCATTTCTGTTGAAACAACTCTCTTTAATAAGTTCCACAGGGCTTGATTTTAACTAATTTTTGTATTTCATTAGACTCTGCCATGATAACAATAAGCAGAACTGGCACCAAAAGGTCTGCATGCAGAAACACTACTGACTTCTGCAAAGCACCCAACAGAGGGTGACGAGCTGTACTCACCCTCAGTTGCAGCGGGGACTTCTGGCTTCTCCTAGCACGAGTGTCTCACTGTCTAAGTGAGCAGCTAGCAGTGGCTCCTTGCCACAGAACATGGTGCCAGGGCCCTGGCACGCTAGACTGAGACCCGCTAGATTCAAGTTTCATCATGCACTGGGCTTCGATCACCGTATCTGCAGAGGGGCTGGAGAACAGCCACTAATGCAAAGAGGTAGGTAATTAGGAATGGTAAGGACAGCAGCTGTGACAACCGGCAGAACTTTTACTGACGGGACCGCTCTCCTTGTTCCACTAGGGGGCAACCGCAAAATCGCGCACAGATGCGCCGCTCTTTCTGGCGGGCTCAGGAAGGCATCACTGGAAGATCGTAAATTCAACGTGGCCCTCAGCGCCAATGAACTTTTCCTTCACCTGCGCCTGCCCCAACTTCCCCAAACATAAATTGACACGTTGTCTTTGGTTTTATTACTCAAATTTATGCTGCTGGCCTGACCCAAACGATCACACCTGTGCTCGGATCTTCTCGAGCTACAAGCAAGCTTCCTCTTAAAACCTAACTCAAAGAGGAGCATATGTTTTCATTCTTATTCAACAATAACTGCCTGTGTATATGTGTGTACGTCCCCAGGACAGGGGATGCAATCGGAAGGATTACAGTCAAAGGACTGGCAGTGATTCTTTCAGGGGACCTGGGGGAATTTGTCCCTTTCTCTAGCATATATCTTTTCTAAATTCTTCATATTACTTTCTTACAATAAGCATGAGGTGGCTTTTCCGATAAGAAAAAAATAATAATTTAAATTAGCTCAAGTTTTTAAGTGACCAGGCCCAGACTTTTCCCTTCTACAACTCAGCCCTGATTTACGATCAGTTAATTTGAACTCTGCCTCTCTCTGTCCATCTGCTCTGCCTCAACAAAAACCCCTTTAACCCACCGTGTTTGCAGAGCGGTTTCCGAGTGGCCCTGCAGGCCTACTGTACCTGACTGTCCGTCAGCCTGCAGGCCTCCAGCCCCACCTCGGGAGGACCACAGCGGGCGCCAGCCCACCATGAGGTCACCTGGATTCCTTAGTCAGGGCACACTCATTAGCATGTCAGTGTTTGGGGGGATGAGCCTCAGATTTGCAGCTTCTACAGAGAAAGACTCCCAGACTCTCTGGCTCTATTGAACAAAAGTAGGGGGCTGATCATAAATTTGGACTTCCTGCCACGTGTTGCCATTTTTGGGTGATCAAAAATATGCAGTTTGGGCCTGCATGCTGGACACGGTGGGGAGAGGGTGTTGAATAAGAAAATACAAGTAAAACTAGAAAAATAAGAAGGAGAAAAAGCAGCAGGAAGAAGAAAGAAGAGAAAGCAGATACTGGTATTTACTGGAGTTGTTCAGCAGGCAGGCGCTAGAATTGGCCGTCGGTATCTGAATGAAACGTCCCTATCTAAGGAGCTCACCAGGTTAACAGGGAGGAAGAGGAAGGAGAGAAAAGAGGGACCAAAGTCCAAAGTGAGGAACAGCCGAGCATCTGGTGGCTGAGAATGGCTCCCAGAGTGAAAAAACTCTTAAGATGGTGGAAGGCGCCTAAAACACACCGTTTCTAACCTCAAATCAATCACTGTTCTGACTGTTCTACAAATGGAAGAACAAGATACAGAGAGGCAATCTGACAGGGTCTTGTCTTCCCAACAAAGTAACAAAGGAGAAAGAAAAAACAGCACATTTACGTTGATTTTTACCAATCTCAAAAGAGAACAGGAACTCACCCTAAGTCCATCTGCCAGGAAGAAAACCCTCCCCCAGCACTCCACTGGGAAGTTAGCAGGCACAAATAATTTCCCAAGCTCACCTATTTAATTTTTTTTTTTTTATCTCACCTTCCCCAGAGACTTGTAAGGTGGAAAAAGGGCCAGCTTCCTGGGCGTGCGCCCCCGTGTCACAGGCCCCCCTGCGTGGGTGAATGCTTCACTGCTATCGTCTTAAAACTCCTAATAATTATTGGACAAGGGGACACGCATTTTCATTTTGCACTGGGCCCCACAAATTATGTAGCTGGTCTGGAAGGGAAGTAAAAACACCCAGTACCATCTTCTTTATGGAGTGCACAGGAAAGCCTGGCCCTGTCCTAAGAACCGAAGCCACAGAACTCTGAACTTTCCCCCCTGAGACCTCTCCTCTCTTCTGCATTCGGTAACATCCCCATTTCCAACAGCTAGGCGCTAAGATTTTTAAATGCATTTGCAGTGACTTTACAAAAGTTGGGTAAGAGATTTTTGCAGAAGTGGAAAATTCTCTGCCTGCCACATCCTAAATCATTACATGTAATAAATTTATCCCTTTCAGCTTTCACCACTTCACCCAAGTCGTCTCTCAGTCTAGTTTGTAACGGGGAACCAACTTCCAATTACTAGGGCTGTTTATTTCTGTAGGGATGGACCCCAACCCTTTCATAAGCAAAGCTATTGAGCCTAAACCATGCCTTTCATGGATGACAGCTTCTGAATAAGAGCAGTTTGTCTACATTGCAGGAGAAACCAGATGTTTCCCTTGAGTTGAAACAAGCAAATGACAATTCAGTCAAACTGCAGAACAGCTTGCAAAAAAAAAAAAAATTTTTTTTAATAAATTCCAGGGCACTAGTATGTGTGGGCTTATTTTTTGACCCCGAACACCTCCAGCTACACTTTTATTTTTCATTGTTCACGCAGGACATTGATTGCTTTTGTAGACCTCTAGCAACGGTCTCCATGCACTAACCCTGGTTAATGTATTACTCTTTAACTCGCACTCTAATCTAACTGTGACAGTGATGAGTTGTAAATTCTGCTCCGTGTGTACATTTCCTGGGGTTGACGTTAAATGGCCTCTGCAGACCCAGCAGAGTTCAGAGGTTTAACGTTGAAATTTTCATATTCAAATAGAGTTGTCTGCATTCTCCAAAGCCTAAGAAAAGGCTGTTATTTGACAACAGGCAAAGGGTTGAAAGGATTATTATAAATATCGCTACCACTTCCTGGGGCTCTTGTTTAAAATAGTGAGAACTTAAAAAAAAAAAAAAAAAGTGGGGCGGGGGAGGGGGAGGGAGACTGAAGTTTAAAAGTAACACATTTATACCCAACAGAGGCTTTTAAAATAAATATATAAATGGTCTTGCTGGCCCCAAAAATGATGATGTTGACTAACACCCTGGCAGGGAGGAAATACCTTTTGTGAAGGATAACAGCACAATTTGCATGTGAGATTTTTCAGAGGTTTTTTTTTTTTTTTATTTTGCTTTTAAACAGTAAATGAGTTCGCCAATGATTCGTAATAAAGTGAAATTGAATACTTAGAAAGAAAAAAACTGAACCTTATGGATCTGAAATAACTCCGTATCTGTCAGAGGCAGTATGAGAAAGGGGCAAAATCTGTTTTAAATAAGCCTCAGCAGGCTGATGCTCTGAATCCTAACAAGAGAGGTTTGGGAAGTGGAATTCTTTGCTCACTGAACTGTTCCTGAGATCCTTAGTAAAGGATCTTTGCAGCAGTTTTGCCGTACTAACAACAAAAAAGTCCATCACTTATGCCCATAATATTCTGAAACGAAAAAATAAAAAGAAATAAATAAAATGCATAACGTGAAAAAACAAAAGTCCATCACTGTAATTCTCGTTTTCAACAAAATCATAAAACATATTTTAGTGTTCTCCCATGTTTGAACAGAGTTCATACTTCGAAAATATTAATAGTGCTTGTGTCTGGGAATACAGAGTTTCAATTTAGTTAATTAAGTAGTAGCTAAACGACACCCTATTAAAGAATGACTCTTCCCTACGCTATTATACCCCCTGATTAACTTCAATGGAACATGACTCCGAAAAAGAAAATTCGTATACTTTCCCTTAGGTCTCAAAATTTAGTCATTTGAATTGCCATCCTAGATAATGGTCCGAAGTGGATTCTGAATTAAATTGGAAAAAAAATATCCTCAAATGGAGGTTATGGGTGATTCTGTAACTGGGAAAGGGTAAGAGAGCATTGCCCAACTATCTAGAAAGAGGTGGGACAGGAAAGATACCAATTTTTCACACCACATGTGTACCAAAAAAGCTAAAAGATAAGAGGGAATTTCTGTCTTTTGCATAGACCTTTGGCTTATGACTTATGGTTAACCGTCTGCCCAGATGTCCCCAGCGGGAAGAAGCATCAGCAATTGTGTTAATTATGCTCCTGTTTGCACTTCTTTCAAGGCTAATTGTCCGCTTGCTGCATTTAGCCCTTGATCAGAAGTTAGTCTGGGAAAGCATTCCTGGTATGAAGGCCCATGGAATTCATCTCGTGAAAATGCAAATCCAATTTCCCTCACCACCTGTGATAATTGAGGCAGACCCCCCCCAACTACCATCCCCCAAAGTTAAACTTTTGGTTTGGGGAAGGCAAGTATAAACAGAAATAATTCACTAATCACTAATTCTTCTTTCCTGATCCAACCCAAATCTTTCTGAGTAACAAAACTAAGTTTTCCTGGTTGGGTCTGCTACTGCTCCCAGATCTTCTCTTTTTTGGCTTCATTTCCAATGCGGCTGGATGCTATTAATTCGGGAAGACAGCTCTATAATTAAAACCATAAAGACTCATAAAGGCCTACTAAGAAGCGCTCCTAAGTCTCTGATCATGTTTAAATGTGAGTTTCAAGGAGGAGGAGAAGGGGATGCTTGTTTACCAGGAAGCATGGCCCATGTGGTTTTCCACAGTTTGTCCACCTTACAACCTGGAGGCTGCTGGATCGATAGGCTTCTTTGGACTCAAAAATGTGTTTTAAAATGACTCAAACCTTAAAAGCCCTTCTGAGGCAATGTGCAAAGGCCTGGCACACAGTAGGTGCCCAGACATAAAGGCTAAGGTTTCACACTCAGACAAGGCCCGGTTCACACCCCAGCTCTGCCCCTTAGCGGGCGACATCGTCCCAGACATGACGCTTGCCCTCTCTTCTGTTACGGGGGCCTCGGCCATGAAGCTGGCAATGGGTGAGGGAAAGAAATATTTTTCTTCCCTACATCCCTCCCCACCCATTGATTCTACCTCCACAAGGCTGTCCAAAAACTTACAGACTAAACCTTATCTAGCGCCTGGCTGGCTTATGGTAGGGCAGGTAGTCGCTCTTCATTTTTTTTTCCTCCTGCTTTGTAATTTGAACAGCATTTTTTTTCAAACAGCTCAATGCCTTCTCCGTATAGCATGCTTTATACTGTATACAAATTCTTGGATCACGAATTGATTTTTCCGGAGCGTCAGGTTCTCACTGACCTGTGTGGTCTTTGCGTCTGTTGTCTCAGGAGACACTGCCTAGTTGGGGAGAATACAATGGTGCTAAAACCTGGGGTCTGCAGCCTGCACTCCCAGCCTTCACAAGCTGTGGCCTTGGGCTCAACTTGGTGCTCTTGTTAGAGAACCCTTACCAGGGCTGGCTTCGCGGGCCTGCCAGCCGGGTACTCTTTCATGGGCTCTGTGTACAGAAGGGTCCCACACTTGGCTTAATGCTCTGCTGTTGCCATCTTGAAATTCTTACTAATTTTTGAACAAAGGTCCTCCCACACGTTCATTTTGCATTGGGCCCCACGAATCACGTAGCCAGTCCTGCCCTCATCCATCTTATAAGACTCAAAATGAAGATCCCCACTTCTGGAAAGACATCATCAGCTCCTCTCTGAAGGGCTCCCATAACCCCTGGCTCATACCTCCATTGATTCGCCCACCACCACTTAAGGAACCCGTGCTGCAAGACGGTGAGCACTGGCCTTTCTTCAACATGAACTGAGTCCCAAGGCACAGTGCTAAGTTCTTCCCGTGATGAGTTACATTTACAGCAACCCTCAAAGGTAGGTGCTAATATTACCCCTGATTTAGATTTACTGAGACCTTAAGGGATCTGCCCACATGGCAGGAGCAGATGGAAGCAGGATTCCTGAACCCAGGCTGAGTACAAGCTTGGAAACACTGCTGTCGGCTCCTGAGAACTACGCTCAGACTGGGAACACAGTGGTCAAAAAAGCGGACATTCTTTACGAGGGCCACCACACTCACGCTATTGAAGTATTATTATTATTAGTCACTTTTTTGTCATTATCTGTTTATATGCCTGCATACCCCACTGGATTGTAATTTCTCTGGAGCCCCGGACTCTCCTGTTTATCTCTGCAATGCAGAGCCCTCTCAAACACCTGACACATGATGGAGTCTCAAATATTTCTTAAAAGAATGAATAAAAAGCCATGTTGGATGGCTAGTTTTATTATCAAAATACTTCAAATACTTATTAAGCCATGACGGTTGCATTAAAAATTAACCCAAGTGGTGTGTTAAGATACACTTTGAATGAAATAAGATGATCTAAAATGTTGAAAGCAGCTATTAAAAAAACAAAAAAAAACTGTCACCCATTTTTCCTCCTAATGGTGAGTTCCTTATTAACAAACAGGGCTTTTAGTTCCATTGTTTAAAATAAAATTCTTTTTTCTCAAAATAAGTTTGAAAATTTTTCAATTTGATTAACTTAAATCCTCTAAAACTTTGGCAATGTCTCAGTAAGAATCTGTGCCACTGGCATTCTTAAAACAATAATTCCTGCCCAAAATGCACATTGTGAATCTAATTTTGAGATAACATCAAACAAGTACACATCAAGGGACAAGCTACATGGTAACTAGCTTGATTGAAAATGGCTTGTCCTTTACAAAAATGTCAAAATCACGAAAGACAAAGAAAACCAAGGAGCCATGCTGGTTAGAGGGAACCAAGAAGAGAAGGCAACTAAATACAAGCATGGAAGGTAAATTGGTCGGTGAACCAGGAAAAAGAAAACACTTTAAGAAAATATTTTAGGAGCCAGGCATGGTGGCTCATGGCTCACTCCCGTAATCCAAGCACTCTGGGAGGCCAATGCAGGATGACTGCTTGAGCTCAGGAGTTTGAGACCAGCCTGAGCAACAGCGAGACCCTGTCTCTACAAAAAAAAAAATAGAAAAATTAGCCGGGCATGGTGGCGCATGCCTGTAGTCCCAGCTACTCAGGAGGCTGAGGCAGGAGAACTGCTTGAGCCCAGGAATCTGAGGTTGCAGCGAGCTATGATGATGCCACTGCACTCTAGCCCGGGTGCCAGAGCGAGACACTATCTCCAAATAAAAAAAAAAAAAAAATTAGGGACAAATGGCAAAATTTAAACAAGGACTGTAAATTAGATTAATAGTAATGTATTAATGTTAAATTTCCTGATTTTGATAATTTTACTACGTTACTTAAGAGAAATGTCCTTAGGACATTAGGAATCAATGTCCTTAGGACATAAGGAATTAAGCACTGAAATATTTAGGGGTAAAAGGGGATGATGTCTGCAACTTAACTCTATGATGACTTCAAATATACCTATACGTATGTATATTTATATGGGGGGTGGAGAGTATTAAAAAGCAAATGTGGCAAAATGGAACAATCGGTGAATCTGGGTGAAGGGCATATAGGAGTTCTTCATACAATTTTTGCAACTTTTTTGCTAGTTAGAGATTATTTTTTAAAAAATGTTTAAACAATAGTACAAATATTGCTATTATTAATCAGGAAATGATATAGCAAATAGGTAAATATTATGGCCTATAATCAAGTGATCAAGATATTCTGGTTTATTAGGAGCATTCTGAACCCCAAAAATAGTGTTGAAAAGTACGTTTGAACAGATCATGTGACAAAAAGGAAAACATTTCTTCATGAATAAGCACACACACATTTGTTTCATTTTGCTTGAACTTACTAAATGAAGATGATGGTGAAAAGTTTCTGCTCGAGCAAATATTAAGTAATTCAACAGGAAGGTCAAAAACAAAAAGGCTTTTTTTCGTCCCTCTCCCTGCAGCCTTCCAGTTGGGGTTTGTGACTCTGCCCCCTCACCAAGTGTATCAAATAACTAAACTGGCCTCCATCACTTTCTAAGCTGACAGTTTCTTCAGTGTTTTCTTGGGCTTTCAAAACAAATTGCAGAGCTGGGGTCTGGGTTAATATTCAGAACTGGGTTCTGTTTTCCCTACAGTGTCCCTGGCATGACAATAGACACCACAGGCTACAAAAGGAGACCAACAAAGGAAGACAAGTTTTTAATGCCAGAGCCATCTGCCAATTCTGCTTAGGATCTTTTCAAGAGCTGAGTGAAGCTAAAGCAAGAGCTGGGAAGGGCTGTGCGGCAGAGGGCAGAAAAATCATTCACGGGAAAAGCAATTGCAATATGAAAAGGACCAATAAAGGGCCGAAGCCTGGATAGACGAATAAACAGAATCCAAAGGCCCTTCTCTTGAGCCCTAAAGAGATCCACCGCACCCTCTCCCATGGGGCTTTTGTCGGTTGCCAAGCATTTTAAATGTTATAGTAAGAATACATTATTAAAGGAGGATTAATATACACGAGCCACAAAAAAACGCCCTCCAGAGTAGTCTTCTGACTACCCACGTGGAAAGCCCAAGCCACCTGCCTCTGCAAAGATTATGCTGATTTTTTTTTCTTTAGGTAGCAAAATGTCCTAAATACAGTAGTTTAGCATTAATTAAGCCTTTCCATACCAACTCTAAATTCCCCCTTCTCCCAGAGGCTTGCAAATTTCTAAGACCACCGACTGTGAAAATGTATTCAAATACACTAAGACAAAACATTTTCATGCCCTTGGAAACTGTTATTGACGTATCATTTTTTGTTTGTTTGTTTTTGAGACCAAAACCTATGCCTCCAACTGGAAGGAAAACTCATGGATGGACTGTCTGTTTGGAAGCTAAACCATTTAACAGAAAGCAGTTTAGACCCTGGCTCCGTGCTAAGTCCCTTAGGCATCTCTCTACCCATCTTATCTCTCCAAATTCTCAATTTCCTAAAGGCAAGAAAGAGCTTTTACTCCTCTCAGCCTCTCCTTAAACGGCATTAATCCTTGAATGGGGTGAGTAATCTTAGGGAACAATTGATTATGTCTTTCCTCCGCCAGATCAGCAAACTTTAGGTAACACTCTCTCGATTCTGAAAGCAACCTTAACGTCAATCTTTTGTAGTTAAAAACACAAGTCAACACTGGCTGCGTTGGTTGTTCTGTCGCTTTTCTCCAAGGGTGTGTTTGGGTGGGGTTTTAAGTTCCACCATTTAAAATGAACATGTCTTGCAAGGGGGTCAATAATGAAAGGTTATCTGGTCATTTCTCTTTGGGTCAGACTACATGTTCTCCACATCACAATTTCGAGGCTTTACAAGATGCCTTCAAAGAAATCCCTATGGATGCAACACTTATTTAAATCTGTTGCTTTTTTAAAAAGTTAATGTTGCAACAGTTTGATTTTAAAGTAATCGCTGTCGAAGGAGTATTTTTGAAAGCTGTTCCCAGCCTCCCATGGGAACAGGAGGGGCGCCCTCCTTCCTTCCAAACAAGGATGCCAAACACAGAATTTAATTCCAGTTTGGTGATGCGCAAGTTTTTTGACAGAGCCAACTCTTAGAGGCCCGAGGATGCCACGCGAGTCCCACTGGGCCCCAGGCAGATGGAGGCCTCCCTGGTGCCAAGCGACCGTCCCACCACCAAGCGGCGCCCGTATGGCCTCGGCCCGGGCCTTGAACTCTGCTCCCCCGACTGTCAGCGGCCGGTGATTGAGTTGCAACCCTGTGGCCCTGGAGCCGGGAGGCTGACCTCTTGCTGTGAGCCGGCTGTAGACCTGGGAGTTGACTTCCTTGTCCCTCACGTAGCATCGGATCTCCTCTACCGCCTCTCGGATGACAGTGACGGCCAGCACGAAGCCCTGCAGAGAGAGTGGACAGGGGTAAGCCCTGCTGAAACCAACCGTCCTTTCCTGGTGCTGGGGGCAAAAAGGGCGAGAGGTCATTCGGGAGGGCAGCAGAGCAGGACCCGGGAATGGTTCCAAACGCACAGGCCTCAGCAAGCCCTGTTCTGTGAATCTCTCTTAGAGAACGCACTCACACACGCACCGCGGAGAAACACCGCCCTAGAGAAACACTCACTGCCACTCACGTACAACGACATCCATGTTCACCACCTGGGCGTTCACGAGGGTGAAAATCCAGGAACACCCAAACTGTCCCTCCACAGGCAAGTGACGATGACCACTACCATCTGTCTCTCACCCACCACATGCTGGGCACCACTCAGAGTGCCCTACGAGAGACACACCTGCTGCTGAGATCCCCATGCAGGTGAGGCAACCGAGGCTCAGAGACACTGAGTCATCTTGCCCAAGGCACATAAAGCTACTGAGTGATAAACAGGAGATTGGACAGGAAATCTTGCCCTTAACTGCCCGGTTATTCTGCATCTAGAGAAACGTGGGTGGGTGGAGCCACAGGATGGAGGAGCACCAGGCAACAGTTAAAAAGAATAGGATACATTCATGGCATTGACAGTGGGGAAATCAACCTTCCAGGGCATACAATGTAACACCATTCCTACAACAAGATTCCATACACTGTTAAATGCTCTCCAGTTTCCTGAAGCACCTGTTAGATTCCTGTCCCAGGAAGGGGAGGAAAATTAGGGGGGGGAAGAGATCAAAGGGGACTTCAGCCTTATCTGTCATGTCTCCAGTTTTTATAAAGAAACCATATTAAAGTATTAATTGCATAAGTACCAACTAATAAAAATTAAAAGCTTCCCCAACCTTCCCCTGAGTTGGGCACCCCACCTCATAATATCTGGTAGGGACAGGGCTGGTGGGGAGTCACCCATAGCAGAATCTATTTCCAATCTACAGTTTTCCTCTTACAACAATAAAGGCAAAAACATTCATTCATTGTCCATGTCATCCCTCCCTTCTGCCCCTCTGAAAGCCTGCCAGAACAGTTATCTTTTAATACGGACAGCATAACCGCCCAGGGGTTATTGGTCATGTTTCTAGGAGGATTTCACTCTCATACTGTTTACCCCATGACATATATTAACTTAGATTCAAAAGACTTTAAATCTCTTATGTAAATCTACCCAGAGACGTGCTGCTTTGTGAAACTCCTCCCAAGACCCACACATCTTAACAATCAAAGGATTACTCCTGTTTCCAATCAGATGTAAAGTACACACTGCAGCCGAAAGAAAACCGGTACATTTCAGAATCAAAGCATAACCGGACCACATAGGGAGGTGAGAGAAAACCTGTTCCGGGAGCAGCACAGACCCAGTTTGCAGAACCCCCGCCTCCGACCGCCCTACCACGCTGCTGCTGGGTTGTTCTGTGCCAGAACTCTAGTTTTTGTTGTTCTTTCTTTTTTCAAATGTTCCAGTTTCTATTTCTCTCTGCGTGGACCTAGCTCAATCCCGTAGATGTTAACGGAAAGTGTGTACTCAAAGACAGGAGGCGTTCATTAACTTCCCTTCTGCAAATAAATACCACCCCCTGCGTTATAACATCTCCCCCAAACACACACACACAATTCTCATTAATGCTACAGGATATGCCATCCCTTAGGCTAGAAATCACTTTACAAAGAGATGCAAATGTAGTCCAGAAATAAATCCCAACCACCCAATTTAGGAAGTCCTTAATATTCACAGATATTTAGAAAGAAGCTTTAATGGGGAACAGGCTGAGGTTGTCTGAGCTTATAAGGAAATCACAGGCAGGGATACATGGTAGACAAGCAATTCTGAAGGTGCTAAACCTCTTTTGTTAAGTTAAAAATCAAAAATAGATTTACCAAAGCAAAACTAATCTATGGGAGATGGAAATCAGCAAGGCTCGGGCAGGGGTGAGGTCATGGAATGGGTGCTATGGAGCTTTCTGGGCTAATGGAAACTAAAACTTTCTACATCTTGATTGAGGTGGGTGTTCACATGGGTGTTGTCAAAACTTACTGAATTGAAAGCTTAAAGGTCTGTGCATTTTATGGTATGTTGAGTATATCTCAGTAACAGAAAAGGTCTAGATTTATAATTTGGTCATCATACAATTGATGCTATGAATTATTTCAGCTCTCTCCTGAGGAATTTTTGTCCCGAATATATTAGTACCGAGAAAAAAGTTATTAAATGCTAAAGCAGACCAGGTGCCGTGGCTCATACCTGTAATCCCAGCACTCTGGGAGGCCAAGGCAAGAGTATCACATGAGGCCAGTTCAAGACCAGCCTGAGCAACACAAGGAGACCCCATCTCTACAAAAAAAATAGAAAAATTAGCCGAGTATGGTGATGAGCCTGTGGTCCCAGCTACTCAGAAGGCTGAGGCAGGAGGGTCACTTGAGCCCAGGAGTTTGAGTAAGACTCTGCCTTAAAAAAAAAAAAAAAAAAGCTAAAACTTAATCCAAACAGGGAACAACATGTCATTAGTGACAAAATTTAAAAATTAAAATAAGGACATTTCCTGGGATTTTCTATATAGCTATATGAAGCATTTTACTTGCAGTAATTCCTTTAATCCTTGCAACAAACCAAGGAAGTACACATGATCACCCCTATTTTACAGATGACAAAACTGAGGCCCAGAGAAGTAGGCTTGTTCAAATTACACAACTTCTCAAAATGCAACTGAGAGCTGAACCCAAACCCTTTGGCTCCACAGCCGTCATTCAGAACCACCGTGCTTATAACTGGGCGTAAATGAGAAGACTTCCAGGGTGGTCAGAAAACACTTCAAAACGTGTTCTGGCCAAGAACTAGAACTTGATTCTCTACATACAGATCTGTCGGAGGAAATCAGCTCTGGTCATTTAGAAATTGATGCTGTCTAATTTGTTTTAGACCCCAAATCCCCTTCTCTGTAGTCTCTGAGAAGAGAGGCAGAAATGCAAGGCAATATCCCCCGACTTAACCATCACAGGAAAAGCTGACTATGTAAGGGCCCACGGTGTGGAGTTAGAAGCCTCCAGACTGCCAGAGGCCACCAAACCTTAGAGACAAGCTATGAACCTGCCTGACTTCTATCCAAAGCCGTAGTCAAAGAGAAACCAGGCAAGTCGGCTGGGAGACGGCAGGGTCGGGGGCTGGGGGAGAAGCCTCCATTCAAAAAGAAAAATAATAATTAAACAGTCACAATTACTGCCTACACTGAAAGTCGGGACTTCTGGCTTCTCTGTTCCAGTTAAAGAGATAGGATGCTGGGAATGAGAAAGAACCTTTGAGCATCTTTCCCTTGGACAACAGGACATTGCATGCTTAATCAAATGCCAGGAGTACCTGTGCTCTCAAGCACTGGATACTGTGGTCATCAATTCCGTCCTCTCCACACCTCAGACACACTGGGCTTCTTTCTGTTCCTCAAATGCTTTAAGCACATGCCTACCACAGGGCCTTTGCATCGCTGCCCCCTGGAATATTCTCCCCCTTCCCATCAGCAGAAATTTTTGTCTATCCCATTCATTGCTGCACCCTCAGCACCCATCACAGTGCCTGGCACACAGCAGGTGCTGAGCACACAGCAGGTGCTCAACTATCATATACCACAGGGAAGGAAGAAAGAAAAGGAGGCAAAGCAAGGAATGGAGGGGCTGGTCAGTTCTGCTATACTTCACATATACTAACACAGAGTCTCTGTTATTTTTCCAAGCCCTCACACTGAAACACTCTACATAGAGTAAAAAGAAAATGTGATCTGAGAAAACAATTCAAATACAAGTTGAGCATCCCTTATCTGAAATGCTTCAGGCCAAAAGTGCTTCGGATTTCAGATTTTGAACTATTTGCATTATACTTACCAGTTGAGCATCCCAAATGTGAAAATGCAAAATGCAAAATGCTCCAATGAGCATTTCCCTTTGAGTGTCATCTAGGCACTCAAAAAAGTTTAGATTCTAGAACATTTTGGATTTCAGATTTTTTTTTTTTTTTTTTTTTTTTTTTTCGAACGAGTCTCCAACAGCTGCCCGGGATAGAGTGCCGTGGCATCAGCCTAGCTCACAGCAACCTCAAACTCCTGGGCTCAAGTAATCCTCCTGCCTCAGCCTCCCGAGTAGCTGGGACTATAGGTGTGTGCCACCACACCCAGCTAATTTTCTTTTTATATATTTTTAGTTGCCTGGTTAATTTCTTTCTATTTTTTTAGTAGAGACGGGGTCTCGCTCTTGCTCAGGCTGGTCTCGAACTCCTTACCTCAAGCAATCCTCCCGCCTCAGCCTCCCAGAGTGTTATGATTACAGACGTGAGCCACCGTGTCCGGCCTGAATTTCAGATTTTTGGATTTGTATGCTCACCCTGTACCACAAGCCATGAGGACAGAGGATGTGTTTTTCTCACTTGCCACTCTGTCCCCAGAGTGTAGAATGGTGCCATACACAACAGCATGCAACAGATACTTGCTGACGTAATGAACGACTGAACAGCTGACTGAATGAATGAATGACTGGTGGGGACTCCCAGTGTGTTGGCGTGAGGGCTTCCTTTCCCTTAAAAGGCCACTGCCCCATGCCAGATGCTCGGGTAAGAGGAACAAAGAACTTTCTGTTTCCAAACCTCTAAGGTTACTGAACAAACAATGCCGATCTACTCACCAGGGGGACCCAGTAGGTGTAGAGCGCGCCAAGTCTCATTTCAGGAACAAACTGGGAGCAGGCAAGCAGCAAGAAATAAAGGTTGAAAAAGTATTTGAACTGGTTGAACAGCACCTGGAAGGGAGAGAGACAACAGAAAAGAGGCATTCGGCGCTTGTCTGGTACGGCTGGGAAGGTTTAGCAGGAAGTATGATATTTAAAAACATTCCTACACAAGAAGACAATTTACATGATACCTTTCACATAAAGCTTAAACACTTCCATATGTTGTTTAGGAAAACACATATGGGTAATAAAAATATTATTTGTAGAAGTAAAAAAATTAAATAATGATAAACACAGAAACTGTAAACACCAAATTCAGGATAGTGGTTATTTCCTCGGGGGGATATTCATTGGGAAGGGGTCCACAGGAGCATTGGCTGTATCTGTTGTTTTCGTTCTTAAGCTACATATTTTGTAAGTATAAGTAAGCCACTCGAAATGTTGTTTAGGCAGAGGTTTTAACAGGAAATGCTTATGTTGGAAGGTTGAGTCCAAAAAGGGAGACAAAAAGTTATGTCCGTGATATGGTCTCAACTCCATAAAATAAGACAATAGAATCCTACCCTGTGTGGCCGCTGGGTTCTGGCAGGGGTGTGACCACTCCCATGTTCCCTGGGAGTGACAGCAGTACCACATGACTAGTTTTGCCCAATGGGCAATGAGTGGAAGTATCGTGTCTCTTCAAGCCTAAGACAGTTAAAAGCCATCGTATTCCAGATGGCATAACTAGGAGGTGGAGGAGGGTGGCCCAGTGTGCATCAGACTTTCCACGAAAGAGAAATGCAAGTTTTCCTCACTTAAGATACTGAGACTGGGGGAGGGTTTGTGGGTTAAGACAGCTGGCAATGAATATAGTCAAAATAAGCCTTAAAAAATTCAAATTGGGCCGGGTACGGTGGCTCACGCCTGTAATCCTAGCACTCTGGGAGGCTGAGGCGGGAGGATCGCTCAAGGTCAGGAGTTCGAAACCAGCCTAAGCAAGGGCAAGACCCCTGTCTCTACTGCAAATAGAAAGAAATTAGCTGGACAACTAAAATATATAGAAAAAATTAGCCGGGCATGGTGGCACGTGCCTGTAGTCCCAGCTACTCAGGAGGCTGAGGCAGAAGAATGGCTTGAGCCCAGGAGTTAGAGGTTGCTGTGAGCTAGGCTGACACCACGGCACTCTAGCCCGGGCAACAGAGTGAGACTCTGTCTCAAAAAAAAAAAAAAAAAAATTCAAATTGACCTTGAACTACTGTGCAATAGATTCGTGGCTCTGTATTAACACGCAGGAGCTGACACTGCCATTTTCTTCCTTTCCGCGTTGGAGCCGATTGTTGCTGCTGCTTCTCACAGTCAATCAGTGTGTGTCTGGAGGCCATGGTGGATAAAAATAGGTATTTACTTTATATCTGTGCTGGGGGAAGGTTTGCTGGGTACAAGCCCTCGGATTTGTGTAAGTTAATGTAGGAGTGCTATGATCTCAGAAACAGTTACTAGCAAAAATATTAATAAAAATTCTCTTGGTAGGATAAAAATTATGGTTATGTTTTTCTGTATACTTTTATCTCCCAACTTGCCTATAACGCGTCATGACAGGAAGGGGTTTGAGCACTGCTGATATTCTTTTTTGATGTTCTGGTTATAACAGATCCCCAAAATATCTTTTTCACTCTAACCAAACTTTACAGGTGAAGTTGTTTCAACTGACCAAATGGAGTCTCACAGCTGCAGATAGAAAGCAGGACCCCCACTCCCTGGGTGTGTGGGGCTGAGCACACAAATAGCCAGTGGCCAAGGTGGCAGGGAGAAGATACAGGGTATTCACAAAATCTGCCACGGCGACCTCAGCCTCTTAAGTCTGGTACCAAGTACGTATTCATAATGGGAAAAAGAAAATAATGTAGTTCTTGCCTGCACGTACCCCAGGGAGAAAAGTGAAGAAATTGTACTTCTGATTGTTGATGACATTCCGAGGATACCTCTGGTCCCTCTTCTCCGGGTGCCCCAACCAGACAGTGCGGGGCCTGGGTTCCCCTCCACCACAGCATCTCAGCCACTCACAGCACCTGTGGGAAAGACAGGCACACAAATCAAGGTCCCGCCCACACTATCGAGGCCCCGCCCATACCATAGAGGCCACGCCCATGCTATAGAGGCCACGCCCACACCCACATCTAGCAGCTGTTCTCAGAACGTTTTTCTCTAAAGCATCTTCTTTGGATTGGGACCACAGCCATATTTGGGGGCTTCATCTTTCAGTGAGATTAAAAAATACAGAGTAGAGGCTTCTAAGAAGTGGTCCAAATAAAAGGTGCTTTGTTCCCAAGCCCAAATTATTTATAGCCATGTGTTGCTTAACAATGGGGATGCATTCTGAGAAATGTGCCGTGGTGATTTCATCGCTGTGTGAACACCACAGAACATACTTGCACAAACCTAGGTGGTATAGTCCACTGCACACCTAGGCTCTACGGTACAGCCTATTGCTCCTGGGCTAAAAACCTGTACAGCATATTACTATACTGAATAAGGTGGGCAGTTATAACACAATGATAAGTACTATGTATCTAAACAGATCTAAACAAAGAGAAGGGACAGTAAAAATACAATGTTTTAATTTCATGAGACCATCATCATATATGTAGCTTGTCATTGACCAAAACATCACTATGTGGCACATGACCATATTTCAAAAAGTAGGATTCATTTAAAAATAAAAAGACTTAAGAAAGTAAATACATTGCAATAAGCACATTACTTTTACATTATACAGAGAGAGGGAAGCTGAAAACAGTTCAATAAAGCATCCAAGTTTGTCAAGATGTGAGGAGCAGCTGAATCTGGCCTTGCGCCATGCTAGTCTTTTTCCAAAGCCTAGTGACTTTCCACCACCCCATGCTGTCAAAGCTGTTGGTTACACCAAGATTACTATATAAAGGAGAAGGGGTGGGGGAATCTCCTCTCCACCCTAGTCTCTCCTTTGCAGCAACACATTGGAGGAACAAGCCAGAAAGATGATGTCTTAGAGCCCAAAATAACCTGGGAGGGCCAGCATACCAGCTGTCGGCAGACTGACCCCAAATGCTGTCCTCCACCTGGCCTTCCCAGGGGGGCAGCTCAGAAGTGCCAACCCACTAGCACCCTGCTCCCGAGCTACCCTAGAGTAAGGCAAGGAAACGCTTGGGAATCTGGACGGCTCTGGCAAAACAGAGCCACTCTGAAAACCCCAAAAAGGCAGCTTGTCCTTCAGGAGAGCCTATAAGTAAAGCATTTCAAGAAATGCAAGCTCCCCTAAGCCCTGCAACAACAAATGTCCCACGCTGGAATGCTCACCTCGCCGCCCCAGCACTCAGGGGCTGGGAGGGAGAAGCCTCCAGCCCTGCCAGCCCCCTGGGATGTCAACAACTGAAGTGAGACCAACCAGATGTGGCAACTATGACTCACATAACTACCTGTCCACCGCGGATATTCCTTCTCCCCTTCCTCCTACAGGACGGGCCCTGCTGGGGTGCTGGGGGATAGAGCTAAGCAAACACAGTCTCTGTGCTTCAGAACCCTAAAGATGAGTGAACCAGCACGCTGCCTGCTCAGATGCTAAAATTTCCATGATGAGACACAATGCTGTTTCTTAAAAATAGCACCCTCATTCCAGTAAACCGGTGCTCAGGGTGGAGTGCGGCTCTGCTAAGGACAGATTCCACTTCTAGTAACTCATTCCTGTTGGCCCCTTTCTAGGTTGTCCAAAGGCCAGAGACACACACACACAAGCCTCAAACCACTCTCGCCGTTCCTGCTCCTATGTGCAAATCCACCTGTCGGTGGACACTCGCTGAATACGGACTGAATGACTGCAGGGAGCAAAAGGGATGGAGAGAGGGAGGGGAAGGAAGGAACAAACAGGAGAGGATGGAGGAGGCAGAGAAGATCCATTTGACAGGAAACACACCACCCTGTGTGCAGACACCTTCTGGGATGGTTATGACTGACTTTCTCACCCCATCCTGTACGAATCCTGCAATGGATTCCATAGTGATATGTTTCTAACAAAAGATGAAACACGAATTGAAGAGAACCACAAACTGTCAGGCTGACTGTTCACATGAGTGTTTTGTTTCAGCAGAGGGCTGCACACATCAAGCTATCCAGTTATGCTATTTACTCATGACTGAACCCATGGGTGTGGGCACGTGCACACAGTACCAGGACACTCACTGCGCTGTGGCAGCAAAAGACGGGAAACAAACCTACCCATTCGCCTCGGTCTGTTCAGGCTGCTGTAACAAAATACCTTAGATTGGGTAATCTACAAACAACAGAAATGCATTGCTCGTGAGTCTGGAGGCTAGAAAATTCAAGATCAGAGCACCAGTAGATTTGGTGTCCGGTGAGGCCAGTTCCCCATAGATGGTACCTTCTAAATGTCCTCATGTGGCAAAAGGGATGAATGGACTTCCTTGGGCCTCTGCAACAGGGGAGTGGATCACATGCATGAGGGCTCCACCTTCGTGACCCATCATCTCCTAAACGCCCCACTTCATAATACCCCACACTGAGGGTGAGGATTCCATCATGTGAATTTTGGAGGGATACAAACATTCAGACCACAGCACTGTTCATCAGAGGGAGGCTGGTTAAATAAACAGGGATCACCCATAAGATAGAATTCCCAACAGTCAGGTGTGAAAAGCACAGGAACCAGGCTTAGCCAAGGAGAGCCCGTGATCTTGTGGATAAGGTGACTCGTGTGAGAAGGGCCCATGAGACCCCCAGCTGGGACTTTACTAGAAATACTAGGAAAGAAAGGTCCTTCACCCTGGGGTGAAGACAAGAAAACAAGCCCGGGGCAGACACTCTGTTCCCACTGAGGGACTAGTCAGCCTGAAAATCAAGTCTGCAGGCAGGACTCCAAAGAGAACAACAGGAAGTTCCTGATAACCTTGGGAGAGGGCGAAGACCTACCCATCCCTGGACTTTCAGTCTCAGAACCAGTAAACTGGTTTTTGTTTTATTTTACTTTGTTCAAGCCAATTTCAGCTGGGTGTCTGTTCACCACTACCCAAGATCTCCTGAGATTCCAGTCTGCCACATGGCTGGACCATCCTTAAAGACACATTCCAGTGGCTTTGTGTGTCCTCAATTCAAATGTCCAAAGGTGCACAACAGCTGAAAGCCTGTGTTTTATCATCCTGTCCTCACCACGCTGACTTCGTTACAGCTGTGCTGTCCACCGTGGTAGATTCTACCACGTGTGGCGATTTTAAGTTTAAATTAATTAAAATAATTCAGGACCTCATTGTCACTGGCCATGTGAAGTGCTCCACGGCCACATGTGGCCAGTGGCAACAGACCAGACTATGCAGACAGAGAACATTCCCTCACGGCTGAGGGCTTTACTGGATGGCACTGCCTGAGAGCATCCCTTCCAAGACACCTCCTCCCACCTCACTCTTGAACTGATGTCCACCCCAATGTCCACATGCAGGAACATTACTAAGTGGACTTCACAACAGAGGGAAACTTGCCTGAACAGGGTTTCTCAAACTTCAGTCATTTTCATGCACACTTGGGATTTCTATGATATCCAAATGCCTCTACCTTCTGCCTACATGATTTTGTCTGAATTTGAATACCTTACATCACTGGTTCCCAACTAGAGGCAATTTTGCACCCCCAGGGTGGGTAAGTATCTGGCAATGTCTAGAGACATTTGTGGCTGTCACAGCTAGAGGATGCTCCTGGCATCTAGTGCACAGAGGCAGCCAGGGATGCTGCTAAACACCTTTCGAAGCACAGGACGGCCTCCGCAACACAGGATTATCCAGTCCAACAAGTCGCCAGTGCCCAGGTTGAGAACTCCTACTCCAGGTTTTATGTACAAACTATTTCGTTGTAAATGGATTTGCTTCATTTACATAAATTTATTTGAAAAGGTAGCCTCACACCACTACCATAAATGGAAACCAGTATCACTTGCCATAAATAGGAGATAAACAGCAAAATCAACACAATGAAAAGGAAACCATGTTACTCAATTCCAGCCGGATGCTGCCGCTGGCCGCGGCGCTGAGCCTGCAGCCTGATCCGCTCCTGCTCCTCTTCACCCCAGAGACACCAGGCAAGTGTTTGGTGTCAAAAGTGGGCCCTGACGTGGTGGTAAATATTGAAGGAAAATTGAAAAAAGAAATAAATGTCCTACTAAATGTCTCAATATGATTTAGTCCCTGTCCATGAATTCTTTCTTAAACATTATCACTGCAGTACTTACAACCATCACCCGCCCACATTTTTGGAACTGCTGTCCAGCAGTAGAAACCTCGAGCCTGGTAGCAAATTGACAAGTGACCAAATTTTCCCGTAAGACGAGGTGGAGACCAGGCGCCCTATTGATGGCTGGATTTATCCCTGCAACTCTTTCTACTCTCTCGTCCCCTGGTGGCTGCTGCCACACTCTATGTGTCTAAAGGATGGACTTTAGCCCCCGGTAGCTCAAGAGGAGCAGATGTCCTGAGCAGTGTGGTGGTAGGTGTCACCTTGGGGTCATGGATGCTGCAGGTGTTTCTTAACACCAAACTGAACTGTCACTTGCCACCACAAAGAAACTTCTAGTCCACATTCTGGGCTGGGGAGATGAGCTACCGGACAGAGTCCCTTAAGAGTGAGAAACTACCGAATAGCCGGAAATGGAAACAATACCCAAGAGCCGCAGTTTCAAAAGAGCAGGACCACGTGGGCTAGAGGGAGGAACTCTGGTACTAAACCAGACAGACCCTGGTGCAAATCCCAGCCCTGCTCCACACTGGCTATGCGGCTTCGGGCTACTCATCTTAGATTCTTTTTCTATCTGAAAAATTATAATAATAATAAGACCTACCTTGCTGAATTACTTTGAAGATTAGATATTTTATATATAACGGGCATAGGACAGTGCCTAGCACATAACAGGCATTCAATTAATAATAGATACTATTTCTCTTAAACTATTTTTTCTAGATTAAAAAAAGAAACCAAGAAATAACTTTCACTTGTGTGAGTGAGTCTTGCAAAGTTAAAAGCAGTAGCTATTCAACTAGGATACAATGTAAGTTTATAAAAAATTTAGTTCACACTGCTTCTTGCCTAGAGCATTTTATATGTAAAGGGAAACCAAAATGGATTTTCTTATTATATGACTCTAAAACAAAGGTTTTGACAGCAGAGAGTCTGGTGACCAGATGTGCAGTGGTTTTGTGCAATCTGGCTGAAATGCGAGGGAAAAGCAAATATCATGGGGGCAGGGCCAAAGAAACAATGTTTCTGCAAAAGGTAACTAATGTAACAGGGCATCCGCCACAGAAACCATCCTCTCTGCAGTAGGTGCCGCCATAATCAGTAGGCACTCAGGAAATACTTGCTCACTTGCCTGTGTGACGCACCAAACTTTCAGGAAACCAGAGAGTCTGGGAAGGAACAGCCTCATCATTGTCACTGGACCGATCCAGGAAGAATATAAAGAAAAATTAAAATCAATAGATCAATATGGAGAGAACAGTCTACAGCAGTGGTTCTCAATGGTGCTGGGGGAGTGACTTTGACCCCTGGGGACACTTGGCAATGTGTGGAGATAAGTCTGGTTGTTACAACTATAGGACAAGGTATGACAACTGGCATTTAGTGGGTAGAGACTAGGGATGCTGCTAAGCATCCTACAGGGCCAGGGACGGTCCCCACAACAGAGGATTATCTGGCCCCAGCCGTCAGGAGTCCTGAGGGTGAGGACCCTACTCTAGAGCAGCGCTGCCCAAAACGTGCCTGTGATGATGGAGACGTCCCATATCTGCACTGTGCACCAGCCACATGCAGCTGTGGGGCACCTGAAACGTGAAGTGTAAATTTTATTTCATTTATTAAATTGATTTAAATACGCCGGGCGCGGTGGCTCACGCCTGTAATCCTAGCACTCTGGGAGGCCGAGGCGTGTGGAGAGCTCAAGGTCAAGAGTTCAAGACCAGCCTGAGCAAGAGCGAGGCCCCGTCTCTACTATAAATAGAAAGAAATTAATTGGCCAACTAAAAATATATGTAAAAAATTAGCCAGGCATGGTGGCGCATGCCTGTAGTCCCAGCTATTCGGGAGGCTGAGGCAGAAGGATCGCTTGAGCCCAGGAGTTTGAGGTTGCTGTGAGCTAGGCTGACGCCATGGCACTGTAGCCTGGGCAACAGAGTGAGACTCTGTCTCAAAAAAAATAAATAAATAAAAAATAAAATAAATTGATTTAAATAAATAGCCACATGTATCTAGTGACTACCACACTGGACAGCAATTGCTAAGCGCTGATACCTCAGGGCAGGGAGAGTTAGAAGGATTGGAAGGGAAACTTGTGCCCTTCCTTCTAAGTACATCTAAGTGGCTGGATTTTTTTTTTTAACTCAGAGAATATAAAATCTGAAATCAGGAAGGTTGCAAAGAAGGAAGCTAGTTCACTGCGGTCTGTACCTATCTCTAGCCACAAGAATGCCACCGGCTGGAGAAGTGGGACTATATCCGTCACCGCGTGAGAAAAGCCAAGTCAACGTGGCAACTTCTCTTTAAATGCAAAGCTCAGACCCTCCGACAGAGCCAAGTCTACCCAGAGGGACGTACCCTGCACAGACGCTGGTCCCGGCTGAGCAACGGGACATGCACGAGGCCCGCACAGCAGCAAGAGAGAGAGCAAGGCCTGGCAACGACAGAGGCACCCCTGGGCTGTCACCTTGTAGCAATTACAAGAACGAGGTGGAGACATGCACGCCGGCAGGGCAAGACCCATGTGATTAGTGAGAGGAAAATGCGTAAGTCAAGAACTATGCATTCATTATTCTATATTTTAATAAAAATAATACACATTAATATAAGCCTGGGAAAAAACACTGAGAAACAAACACTCATACGCCCCACTGTCAGTGTCCATGCTCCTGGGGGAGGGGACAGGCAGGGACGGTGGCACCTTTCCCTGTTTTACCTCTCCCCACCACCACCCTCAGTCTGTCCCTATTGGTCTTCTGTGGCCCAGGAAGGCATGACTCCTCTTGCAAAAGTATGACTCACGTGGCGCCCCACTCCCATGAGGATCCCTAATGTAACACTCAAGTGCAAGGCTCTCACCTTTTTATCCCAGCTGATCTCTCACGAATTCCCCCAGCGGCAGCCAAGGCAGCATGCCCGAGAACCCTGCCCTCCTGTCTTCCCCCAACACTCCACTTTTCTCCAGCTACCCGAGCCCTGTGCCAGACTCCCGCACATCCCCTCCTGCACTCCTGTTCCCTCATCTTCTGTTTTCCCTCCAGAACCAACTCTGTGCTCTTTGCAAAGAGAAGAGGAAGCAGCTCTGGCTCCCTTGGTCTTTACTTCTCTGTTTTCTCTCTAGAACAGGACTGGCGAACTCAAACCTACAGGGGCCCAGCAAGACATATAACAGAATAAATGAGCCGGGCGCAGTGGCTCCCGCCTGTAATCCTGGCACTCTGGAGGCCGAGGCAGGAGAATCGCTTGAGCTCAAGAGTTTGAGACCAACCTGAGCAAGATCCCATCTCTACTAAAAATAGAAAAAATTAGCCAGACAACTAAAAGATAGAAAAAATTAGCCAGGCATGGTGGCACGCACCAGTAGTCCCAGCTACTCGGGAGGCTGAAGCAGGAGGATCACTTGAGCCCAGGAGTTTGAGGTTGCTGTGAGCTAGGCTGATGCCACGGCACCCTAGCCCAGGCAACAGAGCAAAACTGTCTCAAATAAATAAATAAATAAACAAAAATAAACGCAGGGCCCAGTGGGACGGGGTACACCTCCAGCTCCTGTCAGGGTATATTCCTATACAAGCCCAGCACAACAGACCCATGTGATTCTTCAAAACAAAGACAAAACAAATTCTGAAGTGCAAATAATGTTTAAACGTTGACAACTGATTCAGTCTTTAAACATTACGTCAAGCCACACAGAGATATCATTTTCCACTTAGCACAATGACAAAGGTCAAAAAGCTTAACAATACCTGTGCTTGGTCAGGACGGACAAACAGGCACTTTTGCGGCAGGGAGGGTCTAAATCAGCACAACCTCAGAGAGGGCAACTTGGCAACAACTATCAAAAGTACAAACGCACATTCATTTTGAGGAATTCCCCTTCAAGATATTCCATATAGTCTAACAAACATGAGCTCAAGGACTTATGTTCAAGTTATTCACTGTAACATTGCTAGTAATAGCAAACCATTAGAAATAATCTAAATGACCATCAGTGGTAGAGTGATTAAACAAACTATGGTACTATTCAACGCAATACTATAAAGGCATTAAAATAATCATCATAAAAAAGAATGAAGAAGGTTGTTATATACTAATATGGGATGAGCCCAGGGTATCCTGTTAAGTGGAAAAAAATGTACTGTGTAAGGTGTACCAACAGATGAATAAAAAAGGAAAATCTATGTGTATGTTTCCATATAATTATATAGATATAAAAATACTTGTGGGGTTTTTTTTTGGTAAATGCTTAAAAATTCTCTCGAACAACACAGAAGAAGCTGATAAAAGTGGCTGTCTGGGGGGGAGTACAGGATAGCTGACTAGAGGGGGTGGGAGGGAAGATGACTTTGCAATGGATTCACTGTTCTATATGTGACTTTTAAACACTGAACTATGTGACTCTGACTGAGTAAACTTTTTTAAATTTAAAAATAAAACAAGAAAACCTCACCCTGCTACGCAAACAGCACACAGCTCTCAATTTGCCGCATCAGAACTTGGCCCTGAGCTTATGGGTAAGAGATCACACATCATCCACCTCCCGTCCCAGGCCTAGCACACAGAAGGTACTCTGTCACTAGCGTGGGCTGACAACTCACTCTTCTGGGCCCTTTCACCTGCCCCAGCACACCTACCTTACCTCATGCATTTACACTCTATCCAGGATGTTTGGTTTTAGGTACCAAAACAGGTCTAGGCCACAGGACCCAGCCAGCATCCAGCACTAGCTGACATGATGCCAAAGTACCGAACAGAATTCAGTGGAAGGCAGCTCCCCAGACACCAAAACAATAAGCAAAAACATTATTAAAGGCAGAATATATGCTAAGCACTGCGGTGAAGCCCTCAATGTGAATTACTTGCCTTAATCCTCCCAACAGTCCTATAGTGGGAGCTTTCATTCTCCCTCTCTTGCAGGTGAGGACACTGTCTCTCAGACAGTCCCGTAGTAGCTGGTAAGGGGCAGAGCCAGGATGTGAGTCCAGCAGGTGGACCCCAGAGCCAGCCCTCTCAGCCACGGAGTTTGGTGATTTCTTCCTGTTGTACAGTCTGAGAGCCACCTCTGAACTGTCTAGATGGCAACCTAGAGAGGAACCCAAATTACAGGGACACAGCAGGAACACACCAAAGGTCCCCAGTGGCATTGCCCAGTCCACCTCCCTCCTCCCTCCAACCCTGCTACGGTGCCTAACACTGCTACTGTGCTTTCCATGAGCCACACGCTTTGGGGTCTAAGAACTCTACACACATTAACTCATCTAAGTCCTCAAAACCATTGAGCACTATCATCATGGCCATTTTTCAGAGAGGGAAACTCATGTGCCCAAGATCATACAGCCAGTAAGTGGCAGAGCATAAACTTGAACCAAGACAGTCTTGCTTGAATCCATGCTCTTAACCCCTCAAGAGTCTCAGCAGCCAGTCGTTGCCTTGGGGAGCCACCACCTCCACTAGGAACCTGTTTTCCTTGCCCTGCTCCCATGGAGACCGGGGCAGCAGCCTCTGCAACGGCATTGCTCCACCTGGGCGTGGCGCTGGCACTGAGACAGCCCCAGGAAGGCCATGTTTCCAAAGGTGCTTGTAAAATGCCAGAAGTTGCGACAGCTCTTCCTCGGAAGGAGTTGACCTCCAGAGACAGGGAGCGGAGATGCTGAGCGCTGAGTATGACGACAGCTCAGGTGTGCAAGAGCACTCGGTGGGCAGAACGTTCACACCTTCCTGGTGTTCCTGCTGCAAGGGAATGCCACCCTGGGCTCCGATAACTATACCACAGACCCCGACCCTTCGGAGGGCAGTAAGACATTATTGCAGTTGGTCCTGTCATCTACACAGCTCTGTCGTGAGAAACTGCATGTAGATTTTCTGTTATTCATTCAACAAATATTTATTGAATGCTTACTTACTTACAAACATACTTAAATAACTACCCAACATGCCACCATGAGGAGTTAAGCTCACCCAGTGTACCTACAGAGCATTTATTATGTAAAATGGCAGGGGGAGAAAGCCATCACCCAAATCCTGACCCTGTGACATGGAAAAATTCAGGCTTTCTCGGGGTGTAAAACGGCAGAGCCCTTCTAGAAAGCCACCCAGTAATAACATGCATTAGAGCCCTTGAACACCCACGCATTCCATTTAACCCAGTGACTTGGGAAACGGGCTGACGAAAATTCTCTGAAATATAGGGGGAAGTTTACGCATCGAGATAGCCTCTACAGACTAAGTTATAATTGACGATACTGTGAATGGACTGAAATGTCACTTAACAGTCCCCCACTAAAGACACAGATCAGATGGAAACACCTAAATGTTAACAGTGGGAGGTAGGGCTTTCAATAATTCTAGCTACTGCATCTTTAACTTTTCTATAATAGGAATTAATGGTAAAAATAGAGCCCTAGTGTTTGGAAGTCCTGTGTGGACCCCCCAGAGCTGGGGAGGGCTCTCGGGCTGGGTGTGGCAGGTCCTGCCCTCAGGCCATGCGGACCCTCTCTGGCTTCCCCACGCGGGAGTGTCGCCCCAGCAAGGCCCAGGTCCCACGGCCCCTCGTTCCATCACTTGGCACGATACAGCTCACTGCTACTCAGGAGGACGTTAGTGACTATCTGATGAAGGCGCAGCCCCAGTTAATGCAATTTCTGGGAAATGCTAGAAATCTCGGTGATGCAGCTGCTCCGGGAAAACCACAAGGACTATAATGGGGGCATCTTCAGCCAAGAAGCAAATATAAGATCAATTTGAGAGCTGTAGCCCAGGCCTCTGACAAGAGGCAGGTAGCTACATCAGTGGCTCCTTCCCTGAAGCAATGGGCCACGTGGACAAGGAAGGAAAAGGAGGAGGGAGGGAGGAAAGAAAAGGTCTGGTTTCCCCTTCTCTCTGTGCAGAAAGGGGTTCCCTTTTTTCTCCTTCTTTTGGCTCTAATACTCAACACACACCTTCACTGAAAGCCCACTGGGTGCCCTGCCCAACACACACACCCTTGATGAATTAGGAGTGCAAAACCCCTTGGGATTATTAACGTTTCTGAACAAAGCTAAGGGTGCCCGGGTCAGGCAGACTTCACTGGAACCGTGACTCCTATTCTTTATTGACTCAATCAGCAGAAATTTGCTGAGCACCTACTATGTGCCAGCCTTTGTGTTAAGCACTACGG
>CAUYRT010029994.1:0-10386 GCA_963574885.1 Lepilemur ruficaudatus
GAGAAAAATTAGCCGGGCACTGGTGGCACATGCCTGTAGTCCCAGCTACTCGGGAGGCTGAGGCAGAAGGATTGCTTGAGCCCAGGAGTTTGAGGTTGCTGTGAGCTAGGCTGATGCCACGGCACTCACTCTAGCCTGGGCAACAGAGTGAGACACTCTCTCTCTCTCTCTCAAAAAAAAAGCAATTAGCCCTGTGTGGTGGCACCCCTGTACTCCTACCTATTCAGAAGGCTACGGCAGGAGGATTCCTTAAGCCCAGGAGTTCAAGGTTACAGTAAACTGAACCACTGAATTCCAGACTGGGCAGCAAAGCAAGACCCTCTTTAAAAAAAAAAAAAAAAGCACATAGTTTTAAAAAATGTAATCTGATAATTAGAGCCTGAATATTTGGAGCTAAAAGAATGAGCTGATTCTAACAAGATGAAAAATAATGGTGATGAATGTTAAAGCCCTGAAATTGGAGTTAACTTCCAGCCACACATACGTGGAATGACAGAGAGCCATAAGTGAGTTGTGACCTTTTAGGTTGTTTTTTTTTTTTTTTTTTTTAAAAAAGGTTTAGTGGTTTTAGTCAAAAGAAAAAGTACTAAAGAAGGTCTGAAGGCAAACACCTGGGTTCAAAAACATGCTCTGTCACAATTAAGTGAGTGCTTTTGAGCACATGACTTGACCTCTGAGCCTTAGTATCCTCATCTCTAAAATGAGGATATCACTAACCCAACAAAGCTGCTAAAGGATCAAAGTGAAAGCTTGGAGGGACATTTTACATTATCAAGCAATAATCTGATAAGAAAAGATCAAAAGATGAAAAAGTCAGTGGTTATAAATATTCATGAAAGATATAAAATAAAGCTGGTAGTACTGATGGCAGCTTAAAAAAGCAAAAAGACTGTTTCTAAGAGTGTAACTTCTTAAGAGCATATGGACTCAACTTGTTTATTACTAGCAACCAAATAATATGAATGAATTAAAAAAATTTTTTTGCTATATTAATCATCTGATTTCCACAGTTTCTTTCCAATATATATTCATATTATATCCCTTCTTTCCATACTTGGGGAAAAAAAAGTTTTTGAAAGGCAATTCACTTACAAATGGAAAATTTTAACTCATGGCAAGATACATTATCCCATGAGCTTACATAAAGTACATCTTAATAAACAATATTTTAAAAATTTGCTTTTAGGAATATTTTATGTGCTTATATCTTCATACATATTCATTATTACATTTTCAAACTTACTAAAACATGTATTTGCAAAGATTAATGTTACTCACAGGTCTTTCATTAGGGTCAATGAAAAATATTTTGATGATTATTTCAAATTCACCCCATCCCGTTTCAGTAATTTCATATGGAGGTTTAGTAACAACTGAAAAGAAAAAAAAATTGTACATTACTGATTTGGTTTCCTGGCCATTTTTAACTTTGTATACTATGACTGAAAAGACTGTACTGTACCTCTTAAGGGATTGCCATAGCTTTCATGTAATTTAAACTGGATTTTCTTCACATATGCTGACATATCCTAAAATGTAAGAAATTAATCAGTTCTACCATCTACATATGAAAGCTAGGAAAGAAATACATTTGAGCATAGTATAGTATGTGATTTTATAAAACATACTTCCCTTCAAATTTTATGGAATCTAATTTTCTAAAAAACATGAATTATATACCTGGGAAGTGGTTTTACTTTTTTTTTTTTAAAAAGGAAGCTTATGCTGAATTCTCTTATAATTTAAAATATATAGAATATATCATTCATAATATATAATTCAATATATAGCAAAGGAAGCTTATGCTGAATAATTCATAATATATAACATATATGTCCCTAATTCCCTTGTTTTGCAAATCCTACATTTATTTATATACCTCTATAGACAATATTCTAAATCAATTTTGATTTTTCCATAAAAACAATACATTTCTGGTATTTTTATAAAAATAATGATATAAACCAAAGCAAATCTACAGTCACCTTCAAAGAACAAAATAATATTACATAAAGCTAAGGACAACTAATCTAAAGCAACCTAAAACTGTTGAGTACAAAAATTCCCCCTTAATTTTATTTTGAAGCACATTCATTAGTTCTAACACATAAAAGGACTTGCTGGTGAAGGTGGCTTTTGAAAAAAACATAATTCATTATAGAAAAACAAAGTATGCAAAACAGAATAAGTCATGCTCAATAATAATGTTTATTAATCTTTTTGCTTTCAGGAATTTTTTATGTGCTTATATCTTCATACATTTAATTTCTAAAAAACAAAACTGGGATCATACTGTCATAATATCTTAATATCTTGCTTTGTCACTATTATACTGTATTGTGAAGACGTAAGTTCACAGGAGGGGAACCTAATTTAGTCTTTTGGAGGTTGAGAAAGTAGTTTCAGAGAAAACTGACACTTGAACTAAGACCAAAAGGATCAACAGGAATAAAGTGGGTGGGAAGGAATGAGTGGAGTGGTTTAGAGTGTTCTTTTGGAAAATTGAGACTTAAGTATTGGCAGGATGCAGGATATGAGAAATGAGGCACAGACAAGGGATAAGGCTGCAAAGCAAGGAAAGATCAGGGCAGGCTTTCTGAAACATAATAAAGAATTTGAACTTCATCATGAGGGCAATAGGTAGTCATTGAAGATTTTATAATAGCTTTATTGAGATATAATTCACGTCCATACAATTTACCTAAAGTGTATGGAAAACAATTTAATGGTTTTTAATATAGCCACAGAGTTGTACAACCATTGCCACAATCAATTTTAGAACATTTTTATCAAATAAAAAGAAACCCCACACCCATTAGCACTCACTTCCTATTCCCTCTCCCTCCAACCACTGGCAACTACTAACACATTTTCTGCGTCTATGGATTTGCCTATTCTGGACATTTCACATAAATGGAATGATACAATATGTGGCCTTTTGTATCTAGCTTCTTTCAGTTAGCATAGTGCTTCCAAATTCATCCATGTGGTGGCAGGTATCAGTACTTTCTTTCTTTTTATTGTATAATAATATGCAATTGTATGGATATACCACATTTATTTATCCTCTCATCAGTTGATAAGACATTTGGGTTATTTCTATTTTTGGGCTACTATGAACAGTGCTGCTATGAACATTCATATACAAGTTTCTGTGTGGACTCTGAAGGGTTTAAATAAAGCAATTTTTTATACAATAAACATCTATTGAATACCTATGTACTTGCTGCATTCTAGGCACTGGAGATTCAGTAGCAAATGACAATTATCAACAACCAGGTTACATAGCAGTACTGTCTTTCACATTCTCTGACGGTCTTAATACTTTAAGTATTATTTGTTCTGAAAAACCTGATTAAATACTATGTTAACTTAAGATGTGATGTTAGAAGGCATACTTGTACTGTGTTTATAGCATAATAGTTCTTGTTACCTAGATTTTAATTAGAAAACATTTTTGGAAAAGTGATTTCTACTAATAATTATATGAAGATGACAGTTTGCACTTTATTTTTTTAAAAAATCTTGTGTTAGCAGTTCTACAATGGGCCAATTTTATAATCAGAAAGTTACTGAAAAAGAATATCACAATTTATTTTCAAGCAAAACAAACTAGGTTCAAAAAAGTTCTAGAAAAAAAACAAGTGCCTACCTCATTTCTATATGGTTTTACATATACTGTCCACTGATGGGTGTGCCCATCTTCTTCTCTTTTCTTTCCAAAATATCGAGCAACATTACCATAAACTATTGGTTTAACGATAGTAACCCCCTAAAAGAAAAATAATTTAAAAACCAATAAACATTGTACCATTACCTAAATAAACAAAACGAGAGCTCTGAAAACTTGTTTCAAGGAATGGCAGGCTAACAATCTAGAGTTTGGTTATGACATGGATTTCTCTCAAATCAATTTCAGACACTTATCCTCATTTCATATTAACAGAAATAACTGAACACCACATTAATTATGTTCCCACTTTAAAAATGGTTTTACTTAAATCACCATGTAAAGCACTTTGAAAGTTTTGTTAAAAGAAATGCAAAAAGGAGGACTCTGGTACTTTGACACAGGAGTCAGCCAATCTCCTCATTTACTGGCAAATTAATAAACTCCTCTTCCCTTTGAAAGAAAGAAAAGAAAGAAGGAAGAGGAAGGGAGGGGAGAGGGAGGGAGGAGGGGAAGGGGGAAGAAAGGAGAAGGGGAGCAGAGGAGGGAGGGAGGAAGGGAGGAAGGGAGGAAGGAAGGAAGGAAGGGAGGGAAGGAGGGAAGGAAGGGGAGAGAGAGAGAAAGAAAAAGAGATGTAAAAAGCCCTTAACTTACAAATCTGAAAGTTAGGTGTTGGAATAAAAATTGTCAATTTTGACTGGCATCATCTGATGGTAACATCTTTCTTTCTCTTTCTCTCTCTGTCTCTCTCTCTCTCTTTCTTTCTGAGACAAAATCTCACTCTGTTGCCCAGGCTAGAGTGCCATGGAGTCAGCCTAGCTCACAGCAACCTCAAACTCCTGGGCTCAAACAATCCTTCCGCCTCAGCCTCCTGACTAGCTGGGACTACAGGCATGCGCCACCATGCCCAGCTAATTTTTTCTATATATTTTTAGTTGGCCAATTAATTCCTTTCTATTTTTAGTAGAGATGGGGTCTCTCTCTTGCTCAGGCTGGTCTGAACTCCTGACCTTGAACCATCCTCCCACCTCGGCCTCCCAGAGTGCTAGAATTACAGGTGTGAGCCACCACGCCTGGCCAACATCCTTATTTATTAACCAGCCTATGGTAACGTTTCCCAAAGCATAGTACAAATATAAAAAGCAGTTCTCATGAGAGGTAGAATAGGAGTAAACGTTTTTCATTTTATTACTTATGGATTTAATTAGTATTAGAAAAAACGTAACTGTAACTAGAAATTCAAACCCACAATTTCAAAAATATTAATGTTTAGGAGGGGGCTCTTAAAAATCGAATTGATCTAAATATAAATGTTACAGTAAATATTACAGCTGGATTCAGATATGGCAAAAATGGTAAAGTGGCACTTAGATGACTAAAGCCGGGTAAACACTGGCCAGTAGCCTGTTTGCTACATTTGTCCTCACTTCTGAGATGTACATATATGTTTCTCATCACATTTGCTAAGTGTAAAGGCAGGGAGTGTTGACAGATTATGATAGACAAGAAAGACTGAAATCTCAAACCAACTGTTGAATAGTAGGAACGTATCTGAAGGACAAAGAACAAGAATACTACATGTGAAAAGTGCTGTGCCAATGTAATCAACCATAATTAATAAGAAATGAAAAAAAGGAACGAACAAAACAGAAAAACTTTTACTTGTGGCTGGATAATTAACAACTAAATCCAATACCTATAAACCGAAAGTTAGTTCAGAAGAAGGGCAAGCAGTTTATATGAGAACTTAATTATGATTAAGTAAGTGATAATAATGAGGCTTTGTAGGAACCATAGATTGGGCTTCTGGTCCAAGGCCCGACTGAATGACCACAAAGGTGTTAACATGGTTGAGTGAGTAAAAGATGTCATGGCTGCTACTGTGTTCCTAGGAACTTGCAGAGCTCGTCTATGATGAAAAAGGGGATCACTTTTCAAGATGTTCTACCTGAACGAAATGTATCTAAATTGCAAAAAGATGCCTAAGAATCAGCAAGGGGAAATAATCCTCAATTTTGAAGCTTTACATTACTATTGTTGCTGGAAAAGCATTTGAGGACCACAGGCTTAACTTCTTCAAGTCACTAGGGGCTGAAACTTACAAACTTTTAGAACTCAGTATGATTACAAGCAAAGAAAGTTCAGTAATTTTTTTCCCAAAATCTAACATTTGTCCTGAAGTAGTTCCCTATCAGTCCAAAACCTTGCCCAAAATCTGGGGCAAACTGTATGTTTACAAAGCTTCTGGTACTAGGCCCGGTGTGGTGGCTCACGCCTGTAACCCTAGCACTCTGGGAGGCCGAGACGGGAGGATTGCTTGAGCTCAGGAGTTCCAGACCAGCCTGAGAAAGATCGAGACCTGTCCCTACTACAAATAGAAAGAAATTAGCCAAACAACGAAAAATAGAAGAAATTAGCCGGGCACGGTGGCGCATGCCTGTAGTCCCAGCCTCCTTGGGAGGATGAGGCTGGAGGCTCGCTTGAGCTCAGGAGTTTGAGGTTGCTGTAAACTAGGCTGACGCCACGGCACTCTAGCTGAGGCAAGAGAGTGAGAATCCTTCTAAAAAAAAAAAAAAAAAGCTTCTAGTTCTATGATCTTTTACTTGGCATCTCTTTCTCTTCCATTAAATTTCAGTAGGTTTTCAAATCTTCAAAGAATTCCCACTTTACATGTGATATGAAAAGACTATAATAGCTGTATTCACACTATAATTACAATTATATAAAAATGACATAGATAAGGACTAAAAAAATCTACAGATTAACAATTTAGGTGCAAAAGTGGGTGATTTCTTTTTAATAAAAAAAGTCCTTCCTGCTACAAATAAAAATCAGAAGGGGTAAACATAGGTGTTATATCAGGAACTAGCGGGTCTGCCTTAAAAATTAACCTGCCAGAGGATGTAGGAAAACGTGAGAGAAGTGTCACAATGCCAAACATTAACGTTAGGCTCTATAACTCTCTTAAAAAACAAAAGCTGAGATTCACTGAATGGTCCCTATGTGCCAGGTACGGTGTTATGTTCTCTGCATGCCTTGGCCGTAGCTCTGAGGCTTTGTGAACACCACGAACTCGGGCAAATTTTCTGAACTTTTCTACGCCTCAGTGCTTCCGTTATCGCGCTTGTAAATTACTGCGGGGAAACGCTCTCCGACTATTTGCTACTGTCACTATTATCCTCACAACCAGATGGGTGGCATCCCCGGGTTAACTCATGACCCCGCTCGGCAGTTAACGTGCACCACGTCAAGATTTCCTAGCCCTCGGAGTGGCCGGTTTCCTCGGCAGCCACGTAGGGGTCTCCCCTCGCCACCGCGGCTTCACGTTTGTCTTTCGACGGGGGTGGGAGGGTGGCGGCACCGCGGTGCAGCTGAAGCCCAACGAACACTGACTTTTCGCTCCATGGCTTTGACTCGCTCTCCGCCATGAAACCACGGTTCAAAGCCGAGGAGAAAAGGCGCCAAAGGGAACCAAACGGGCCCTCCCCACGCCGCACAGGGAGGAGCCGGGCCGGGAGAGCCGCCCGAGAAGGGAGCGCGGGCCGGGCACTGACCTTCACTCTCCCGCCGGAGTCAGGCCCAAATTCGGCCATTCTCTTGAACATATTGTCCCACGGAAGAAGCCGCCACCGCCGCCAGGGAAAGAGACCGGGGCCGGCGCGGTCGCCGCTCCCCTCAGAGGCCCCGCTCCTCCCGCGCGAGCCCAGGCGGAGGGTTTCTGGCCCAAAGAGGGCGAGTCACCGGGGCTCGCGGCGTTCCGGAAGGCCATTCAGCCCGGCGCCAGCGGAGAGCGCTGCGGAAGGAGGGGTGACGGCGACTCCCACGCCGTGCGCAGGCGCGACGGGCTGGCGGGGGCGTGGCGGGGCGGGAGGGCGCACGCCGCGCACACTGCGCACGCGCCTGGCCGCACCTGCGCAGTCTGAGGGCCGGCGTAGTAGGAGTTGCGGAGAGAACAAAGAAATTGGAGGGAGGTAATTTCAGAAAGCTTTCTAGAATTTAAAGATATGATTTCCACACTGAAAGGGCCTACGAGGTACCCAGCACAAATATGAAAACATCCACGTCAAGGCGTGTCGTTGTGAATTTTCAAAACATCGGTGATAAAAAGAAGACCCCACACACTTGCAATTTTTAAAGCCATCAGAATGGCTTCAGGTTGCTCGACTGCAATATTGGAATCTAGATAGCAATAAAGTACTACCTTCAAAATTCTATAGGGAAACTACTTCCAATTTTCTTCAATACTCAGGCAACTATCAACCAAGTTTGTGAATAGAATAAAGACAGTCTCAGGCATACAAATTCTCAAATAAAGAAGTATCTATCACGCTCCTTTTTCTCAGGATCTCCAGGAAGATTCTGCAGATGTGATCCACCAAAATGAGGGAATAAGCCAAGAAGGAGGAAATTATGAAATATAGGAACACAATAAATATCAAACATAGAAAATAATAGAATCCCAAGATGATGCTGAAAGGAAGAGCCCAGGACGACAGCTACGACAGCTATGTACAAGCATAGACAGTAACCCCTCCAAATTAGATTCAGTCAGAAATCTTTGAGAGCTACCCCTTCAGAAGGATGGAACTGACAAAATTCCAGCTGCTACTGAAGCTTTCAGAGGAGAGTTAATTATTAGAGGTAAACGTTGGGAGTTGAACTGATGACAGATACACAGAAAACTGAGATTTATGAGTCATATAGCTATTAACAATAGGGAAAACAAAATCTTGTATAAGAAAAGAAAGTAACTGTATTTATGGCAACATAAATACTATGTATTCATCTAACAAAAAAATGTAATTATATTTGGAGGGATGGGCCTTGGTGGATGGTACTATGTGTGATGGGAATGGGGAGGAGGAACTAGAGCTTAATCTTTAATTTCCATAGTGGGAAGTCAATAACCTTAAATGGTACATTCAAGAAGGATCAGTACAATCCTAATATTTAAAAGCATGGGGGTAAATATAAAAATATTAAGGTAAAGGTAGAAAGTAACTACTGATTGTAATTTTTAGTATTTCCATTTAGCAAATTTTTTTTTTTTTTGTAAGACAGAGGGTCTCACCTATTGCTCAGGCCGGACTACAGTGCTGCAGTCGTAGCTCACTGCAGCTTCCAACTGCTGGGCTCAATCGAGCCTCCAGCCTCACCCTCCTGATTAGCTGGAAGTACTATGCCTCCCTAATCTTTAAATTTTTTTAGAGGCACGGTCTGGCTATGTTCCCCGGGCTGGTCTTGAACCCTTGGCCTCAAGTGATCCTCCCACCTCACCCTCCCAAAGTGCTGGAATTACACAGGTGTGAGCCATTGTACCTGACCCCATTTAGCAACTTTTGAGAAAATATGTTTAAAATGATTTCTCTAAAGGGCAGTGCAAGCAATGTGCTCAGGGCTTAGTTATAATTAGTGCCACATGAAGAGCTCATTTGTCATATGGATGTCATTACGCATTTCAAGCAACACAGGAATTGAGTTTCTTTTTTTTTTCTTTATTGAAGTATAATTTACATATCATGCCTTTACTACATTTTAAGTGTACAATGGTTATTAGTAAATTTACCAAGTTGTACAGCTATTCACATAAATCAGTTTTAGAGGATTTCCTTCCCCCTATTGAGACCCCTAATTCCCATCCCCAAGTACATTTCAAGCATGCCCCTCCCCTTCACAGTGCTCACCACATCCCTCAGATGTGAGCCTACCCCCGCCCTCCGAATCCCTAGTGAACACCACCACCATTTGAGCACCATAGTTTTAATCAGTCAGTACCAATTTGATGGCGAGTACATGTGGGGCCCATTCTTCCAGTCTTCTGTCACCTCACTTCGAATAATGGGCTCAAGCTTAATCCAGGATAATATAAGCAGTGCTAGCTTACTGCCATTTCTTAAAATTGAGTAATATTCCATTGTGAACATATACCAAATTTTAATAATCCACTCGTGAATTGACGGGCACCTGGGTTGTTTCCATGACCTAGCAATAGTGAATTGTGCTGCCATAAACATTCGGGTGCAGATGCCTTTATAATAGAATGTCTTAATGCTCTTTTGGGTAGATGCCTAATAATGCTATTGCTGGATCAAATGGTAATTCTATTTTTAGCTCTTTGAGGAATCTCCAAATTCTTTTCTACAGAGGTTGCACTAATTTGCATTCCCACCAGCATTGTAAGAGTGTTCCTATCTCTCCACATCCTCGCCAGCATTTGTTGATTTGGGATTTTTTGATAGAGGCCAATCTCACTGGGGGTAGGTGGTATTTCATTGTGGTTTTGATTTGCATTTCTCTAATGTTAGAGAAGTTGAACATTTTTTTATGTGTTTGCTGGCCATTATTCTGTCTTCTTTGGAAAAGTTTCTGTTCATCTCCTTTGCCCGTTTATAAATGGGGTTGTTTGATTTTTTCTTGTAAATTCTTTTGAGTTCTAGGTAGATTCTTCTTATCAGACCTTTGTCAGAGGTGTAGAGAGAAAATATTTTCTCCCATTCTGTAGGTTGTCTATTTGCTCTGGTGAAGGAATTGAGCTTCTTTTGAAAATGATCAAACATTGATTATTATTCTGTTCACAGAATAAAAGTAGAAGTTTGGTTTGGGAGCTCAATTATATTTCCAAAAATTGTTGTAGTGATCCTAGCTTCTCCGGAGGCTGAGGCAGGAGGATTGCTTGAGCCCAGGAGTTTGATGCTGCAGTGAGCTATAATCATGCC
>CAUYRT010029995.1:0-33292 GCA_963574885.1 Lepilemur ruficaudatus
AAATTAGCCGGGCATGGTGGCGCATGCCTGTAGTCCCAGCTACTCGGGAGGCTGAGGCAGAAGGATTGCTTGAGCCCAGGAGTTTGAGGTTGCTGTGAGCTAGGCTGATGCCACGGCACTCACTCTAGCCTGGGCAACAGAGCGAAACTCTGTCTCAAAAAAAAAAAAAAAAAAAAAACTTTCGATGCCTGTGAATTTAAGAGAATATTCAGATACCTGGAATTTCAGTAAGATACTTAGAGATACTAATCAACCTTCAAAAATTATGTGTTCAGATTCTATCTCAAATCTTGTTTTTTGTAGCCTTCCTGCCTATCATTGTCATTTGTCCATTATTCTGTATGTCTATATAAATTCAAATAATATTGTCCTGAGAATTACTATGAAGCAGATTCCCTCTTTCTAGCTACTGGATTTCCCCCTCAAACACCAGTGATCCTCATAATGTTGGATGCCTGCCTGGGAGGAAAATGTCAGGGTTTGGAGATGGGCAATCCTGAACAAGAAAATCTCACTCCATAACTGAGATCTAAAATACCATAAACTGAGGCATATTTCACAAATCCTTCCTCCAGTTGAGAATTATAACCTCTCTTTAAGACTGAGAATATGTGTATCCAGTGATTGATCAAAGAACTATAAGGTTTGCCAAAATTTCTGTGTCAAGTAATCCTTTGTTTGTGGAGAGGAGATAATTTCTTATTCCTGAGTTTCCACTTATTTATATATCACTTATTAAAAATTTACTGTGTGTGGATGATATAAAAGACATATTCACAAATGAGTAAGAATAGCTAACGTCATACTAAATCGTGAATGAATGAATGTTTTCACCTAAGATTAGGAGCAATGCAAGGATATCTGTTTTCATCATTTCTGTTCAATATTATATTGGAGATTCTATTCAATGCAAAAGGAAAAAATAAATTAAAATGAAAGACATCCATATTTAAAAGGAAGAAATAAAACTATCTTTATCGCAGATTACATGGCTACAAACTAACAGAATTAATAAGTGAACTTGACAAGGTTGCAAGGTAAGTACACAAAGGTCACTCTACAAAAATGTTCTATATACTGGTAACAAACAACCAAAAATGGAAACAATAAATTTTAAAACAATAGAATTTAAAAATATTAAATATGTACATAAAAATAAATCTAACAAAAGATGTGCAAGGCCTGTATGCCGAAAAATACAAAACACTGCTAAGAGAAATTAAAGACTTAAATAAATGAAGAGATATACTATGTTCATAGATCAGAGACATCAATAAAATTATGATGTCAATTCCCCCCAAATTCATTTTTAAATTCAATGTGATCGCAATCACAATCACAGGAGGTATTTTTTGATAGAAAATGACAAGCTCATTCTAAAATTTACATGAAAATCTAAAACAACTTTGAAGGAGACATGGGGCTTACAATGCTTAACTTCAAAGCTTTTCACAAAGCTACATTAATCAAGACAGTATGGTATTGACATAAAAATAGACAAATCAATAAATGGATTAGAATAATCCATAAATGGATTAAATAAACCCATACATTTAGTATTTTTGACAAAGGTACCAAGACAATTTAAAAGAGAAAGAGTAATTTTCTCAATAAATGGTGCTGGAACAACTGGATATCCATATGTATAAAAAAGAATTTTGCATCTTACTTCATACCATATATAAAAATTAACTCAAAATAAATCATAAATCTTCATATAAGAGCTAAAACTATAAAGCTTCTAGAAGAATAGTTAATCATGATGTTCCTAGAAAAAAACTGCTAGAAGGAAACAGGAAAAACTCTTTAGTGACCTTAGTTTGGCAAAGATTTCTTAAATAGGATACAAAAAGAAAAAGAATCAACAAACTGGACTTCATCCAGACACCATTTTAAAAAAGAAAAGGAAAGCCTCAGACTGCAGAAAAAAAATCTATGCAAATAATCTGTTAAAGGACTGGGATCTGGAAAACACAAAAAACTCTTATAACAACACAATTTTATTTTTAAAAAAGGCAAAATATTTGAATTAAAACTTTACCAAAGAAGATATACAAATGGCAAATAAGCACACAAAAAGATGTTCAACAATGTTAGTCATTAGGGTAATACAAAGTATTAATAAAACCACAGGCCAGGTGTAATGGCTCACACCTATAACCCTAGCACTTTAGGAGGCTAAGACAGGAGGATAGTTTGAAGCCAGGAGTTCCAGACCAGCCTGAGCAATATAGCAAGACTCTGTCTCTAAAAAAATATTTTTTAAAATCAGCTGGGAGCGGTGGCATGTGCCTGTAGTCCCAGCTACTTGGGAGGCTGAGGCAGGAGGATCACTTGAGCACAGGAGTTTGAGGTTGCAATGAGCTATGATCCTGCCACTGCACTGTAGTCTGGATGACAGAGTAATACCTTGTCTCAAAAAAAACCCTAAAACCACAATGAGACACCACTATACACCCACTAAAATGGCTAAAACTAAAAAGACTGACCATACCAAGTGTTTCCAAGGATGTGGAGCAACTGGAAATCTCCTACATTACTGGTGGAAATGTAAAATGGTTCAACCTTTTTGGGAAACAGTTTCTTAGAAAGTAAACACGTACCTATCATATGCCCCTCCTAGGTATTTATCCAAGAGAAATGAAAGTATATGTCCACACAAGACATACATGAATGTTCATTGCAGTTTTACCTGCAGTAGTCAAAAACTGGAAACAAGCTAAATGTACATCAATAGGTAAATGGATAAAAAATTGTGGTACATTCTTACAAGGGAACACTACTCAGCAATGAAAAGGACTAAACTATGGATATACAAAACAACATAGAGGAATCTCAAAATAATTACTCTGAGTGAAAGAAATCAGAAAAAATAAGGCTCCAATTACATAACATTCTCAAAAATGCAAACTAATCTATAGTGACAGAAGCAGTAGTTGTCTAAAGATAAGAGAGGAGCATAAGAAAACTTTTGCAGGGGATAGCTATATTCATTAACATGATTTTGGAGAAGGTGTCATACATACAGCTATATAGATACATAATTCATCAAGTTGTCTACTTTAAATATGTGGAGTTTCATGTTTGTCAGTTATACCTCAAATAAGCTGCAAAGGGCTGGGCACAGTGGCTCACACCTATAATCCTAGCATTTTTGGAGGCCGAGACACAAGGATCACTTGAGGCCAGGAGTTCAAGACCAGTCTAAGCAACATGGAGAGATCCCTGATTCTAGAAAAAATAGAAAAATTACCTGAGTGTGGTGGTGCATACCTATAGTCCCAGCTACTCGGCAGGCTGAGGCAGGAGGATGGCTTGAGCCCAGGAGTTTGAGGCTGCAGTGAACTCTGATGACACCACAGTACTGTAGCCCGGAACAGAAAAAAAAAACTGGAAAAAAAATGATAATTAAATAAAACCTATGGAGAAAAATGAGCAAGAAAATGTTCCTATTCCCGAGTGAGACTATAGATGATGATTTGATGTTTCTTAATGTGATAAATGCAATATAGAAATAAATCTAAAATAAAAAGTCTTTTTCGCCTTGAGCAACCTGATTGATGGATTGAGGCCTCAACTGGCCTATAGCAATTTCACATCTATCAGGTTTTAATTTTCACTCTCTTTTATTTCCAAATTTTTATAATGATTGTATAACCTTTTCAAACTATAATAGAAACATTATTTTAAAAATAAATGCTTAATGAAAAGACTTGTTAAAAAGATTTTTAAAATACTATAAACATTGTAAGTGTCATGCTTAACAGCAGTTGAATATCAAGAGGAAATTTGTGCCTGAATATTGAAATAGCTGCATAGAAAGACTTCAGAAGAACCCATGCCAGTCTAGAGAAAAGGAATGAAGGAGAGCTTAGAGATTAATTTTCTTTAATAATTATCTCAATTCAGCTTTGATTTCGTCTACCACAAGTCCTTGCCTCCTCCTAATATGACGTCGTTAGCAGGGAATGGAGGTTGTTCTCCTGTACCAGGGAAGCCAAAGCTGCCTCTTGCAATTTACTCCAAAATTTCAGGACACAGCAGGGATCAGTTAAACTACTACTGCCTTTGTTATCTGTGCACTATTTTGATGGGCACTGAGGGATGGCAAGGACAGGCGGACCTTGACGGCAGGGACAGGCAGGCTCTAAAAGCATGTTGCAGCGCACTGCCACGCCACAGCTCTGGAATGCATGAAAAAGTCTTCGTTAACCTCTTGGAATAATACTACCCTTTGGAGACATGGCTTTTTGCTTTTTCTCTTTATTTTATTGTCACTACCCAAGTGTTGCCTGCAGACACAGCACAAGCTACAAACTTAATGACTTTGAATCAATTCATCTTTGAAGTGAATGCTGGTTCCAAGAAATGCCACAGACCCATCAAAGCAAAGAGAGACACCTCACAGTGAGGGAAATGTGTGTTTCCCACTTCCGCATGCCCCTGACATGCAGAATTGCAGATCCTGAACCGTGGAAGATGGCTGTGAGCCTTTCACAGACCTCTGCCCCTTGGATCCAGAGGTTCCTCTCATTTATATCTGTACATTCCTAGATACTGTCACCATCCGGATGGATGGATGGATGTGTGAGAGGTGAGGCGATACACTGACTTCAAGATAACTAAAAGGCCAATTGGAGTTTTTAAGACACAGATTTTTTTCTCTTTCAATCAAACACCCAGTTTCAAAGTTAGCCTCAGCACTCAATGAATCATTTCCCCAAACTATGTTTTCCTCGCCACTTTTAATTTTTTTTAATTGTACATCTCAAAGCACTAGAGATTAGGGAATCAATGTCCCCTCCTGCCTCTCTTCCACTCCTCATAATCCTATCAGAATATTCATAAAGTTCACTAACTCAAGTGGCATTCAGAATATCAGCTTCACGAATGGCTGATATTTAATCTTCTCTAAAAACATAAAAACATAAAAACATGGCTCTAAGGCCAAGATTGGACTTGACAGCCTGCAGTCAAGGCCCCCTGATCCATGCTGCTTGCCAGGTGCTGGTGAAAGGTTCTGTGCAGTCTGCTTACGTCATAGAGGAAGGCAGTGCTAACCCCCTCGCCCTTCCTACAGATTGTAAGACAAGCAGAAAAAGAGCGTAACAGCTATCCATTGTGTTGTACACAGCCCACTAGATCCACATTCACCAATGAGCTATTTTTATCTTCTTTTGAAGAGGATAATTAAAACGTGGTCAGAGAAACAAGAAATGTTCACTCCAGAATTACCTAGAACTGAAGTGATCCTGTGAATGACTGGGTTGGATGCCTGCTAGAATGGGATATCCTGACACATAAATCTTAAAGACCACAGTTTACTACAGAGCTCAAAGAATACATTTTCATCAAATGTTCGTAAAGAACATCAAGCCGGGGAGAGGCTAGGGCAGGGAGAATTTGCAAATCTCCTGAGTTTCTGCTAAGAGATGTGCCCAGGCTGGTGGCAATGGTATTCTGCCTGTCCAAGGGGAGATCTTCCTGGGTTGCAGGATGGCCTGTCGCTGTGAAACTCTGCATAATTGCTTTATATGGCTGCAAAAACTAACATTAGTTAGCCACGTCAGCTGGCTCTATCATCCAGTTCTTTGTGCACTTACAAACCCATTGGTGCCTCCTTGCTTAATTGTCCAGAGACATTACAATAATAGGTGGGCTGTCACATGACAATTGGTGACATGACCAGTCTGTGTGCTTGCCCAAACAGTTATCTACAAGGTCTAACAAAAATTGAGAACAGTAGACTTAGCCCCTTTACTATTAGCCCCACATTAAATATGAAAAATTAAATATAAAAAAAATCCAGGCAGAGGGTGGTTTCATAACTGCCCAATGTCACAACTTGTGCATTTTAGAGTCAAAAAAATGAACCCACGTGATCTAGCTCCATATTTCATGCTCTTTCCCATTGCACTGTGCCGTATTGCAGAACTACCTGCGAATGTTCCTAAGGAAAAATACCCTACTCAGAGCGAACCACAAAGTGAGCTTTGCTATGGTGAGAGAAAGAAAATTAGTCTCCACTCAGATTGACATCTCAAGCCACAGACTTAGCATTAATAAGAGGCTGAGTCATCATCTTGTCCAATCTCCAGTCCAGAGCATAAATCCCTTCTATAAAACCTCCAGCAGATCATACATCTCCTAGTATTGCCACAAATACCACAACCAATAAGAGCAAGTATTTATTGAGCACACACTGTGTATATGACTCTCTTAAGAGCTCTATGTAAGGGCTAGCATTTAGTCCCTATCAGCTAAGAAACAGAATCCTCATTTTACAGATAGAAAAATTAATGCTGAAAGAGTAAATGATTTGTCTAGGATCACATATCTTATAACTAGGAGGCTCAAGATTGCCTGTGGAAAGGGGTCTAGAAGCCGAGGTCATAAGGCCTTGCCTGGGAGGAGGAGGGATCACTATGCAGGGCACAGCTGTTTTCTGGGCCCCCAGCATGGCGGATGTGCTCAGCAAGGCTGCCGCTGATGTCCTCTAGGCTACTAGTTCATTCTTTCTTGAGCTGCCCTTTCACCCCCTCTCTTATTTAATCTGCTTGGTTTGTCTTTCACTCACTAGACAGATTCTTCGTGAGCACCCAGCAGGAGCCAGAGACTGATGTAGGCACAGGATAAAATGAACAAAATGGAAATTCTTCCTCTTATGGAGCCTGTAGACTGTTGGAGACAGGAGGAGAAGAGTGTGTGTGGGGGGGGGGGTGTAGGTGTGGCTGGCCTGATGCCCTCAGCTCCAGGAATGGGCATGTGACTCAGGCTTGGTGTGACTCAGGCCTGGCCAAGCACAGCAGTGCATGCCCTGCTCAAATAAGCCTCTTACCTAAACTAAGCCAATGAAACCCTTTCCTGGAGCTTCTGCTGGACTTTCATGAAAGCACGCTCTTTTTCCCCAAAAATCCTAGCTCTGAGGATCATACAAAGATTCTGGAGTGTCTAGGAATCACCTTTTCTAAAATGTGAAGAAGGCTATTTTCTAAAAAGGGAGCTAACCCAAAAGAAACAAAGCCAATATACTGAGAGGTAGATTCTGAATGACTGTGATCGAGTTCCTGGATCCTGCTATGCCTGAAACCAGTGTTCTGGATTTTGTAGTAACATGAATCAAGAAATTCCTTTCTCTAGTTAAGTTTGAGTCACGTTACTTTCACTTGCAAAACATGTGTAGACCAGCACAGGTGAGCCAGCCAGGACTGCACTCTGAATACGGAGCTGAGCATCACCTTGGAGGATCCGAGGCCAGGACCCTGATATAAAGAGATAACAAGCGATCCACAGCATAATGTGATGTGATAAGAATGGCACTGTACCTTCGTGGCCTTCCTCCCAAAACCCACAACCCCAGTCTAATTAGGGGAACAACATCAAATTTCAGTAGAGGAAAATTCTATGAAATACCTGACCAATACTCGTCAAAAAATGTCCAGGTTCTCAAAAACAAGGACAGTCTGAGAAACTGTCACAGCCAAGAGGAGCCTAAAAAAGACATAACAAGTAAATAGGAAAAGAATATTATGGAAAAACTAATAAAATCAAAATTTAAAAATAAAATTTAGTTAATTTAAAAAGAAAAAACTCTTGCAGTTGGTCCTTGCTCTGAGAGTTCAGTGGTCCAGTAAGATGATGGCAAAAGAGAACTCCCTCAACTCTAGAAACTGGAGCTCGCTTGCATCTCCCGGATTACATTTTTTTATCACGAGGCCTCTTCCATTCATGCAGCACACAGGGCTCTCTGTAAGGCACTGTTGCTCGAAGCAGTTCAAACTGTGGCTTTGTGTTCGAGGAATTCAAAATCTGGGGTGCATCAGAGAGAGAAGGTGGGAATCTCCTTTCTATTAGAGGCTCTCAGACCCGCTACCTCCCCAGCAGAGTTATCCTAGGGTTAAGTCAGCCCCTGGCTGGGAGGACCCTACATTTCAGGCAGCTGGGTCACTACAGCAGCGAGCAAGAAGGAAGATGAGGGAGTTGGCTTCAGTTGGCCAGCCTTGAGAAATGACCAGAAACTCTTAAACACATCCAGGTCCACAATCACTTATCTTAAATCCTCAGAATTTAGGATTTTTCAAAATTTTAGAAGGCAAATATGGTGCGTTACTGAGAGCTCGAGCAGGGTCTGGGACCATTCCTTATAATCAAATGTATTAGTATTATCAAAGCAAAACAAGAATAGTCCCTCTAAGTGGGATAAATATGATGAGTATAAATAACCTCACACAAATTCCAATCAGGTTTTTCCACCAATGAGTTTTGGTGCCAAACATACAGTAAGATTCTTGATTTTCTGAGCTTTTGTGATGTTGGAATTTTGGATACGGAGCTGCTGACCTGATCAACCCTCTCAGCTTCAACCTCAAGAGAAAAGCAGTAGTAACCTCATCTTTTCCCACTCTCCATCTCGCTGTGTTTGGTTGACTTCCTAACCCTGGGGAAGGTCATTCTTAGCACTCAGACTTCTTTCAGCCACTTAATAATATTGGTGTTTTGGAGGGAGTTGCCCTGAGCTGGCTTCTTTCCCTGGCCTGCTTCCTTAGTTCTCCTGACCTCATATGCATATTACCCAGAGGTTCTCAGACTTGAGCTTGCATCACAATTGCCAGCAGGACTTACTGAAATGCAAATTACTGAACCCTACTCCCAGAGTTTCTGACTCAGTAGGTGTGGGTGGGGCCTGAGAACTGCTTTTCTAACAGGTTCCCAAGCAATGCTGCAGAGGCTGGTCCCAGGACCGCACTCTAAGGGCCCACTGCACCACTTGATGGCACTTCTTTATCTCACACTGAAGCGAAGACACCAGTAAACACTCAAACACATTTTTCATCTTTATAAAAATGATTTCCTAAATGGCCCCAATATGTATTTGATGACTCACAGCTGCCTGCCTGTTAGACAACATATAGAGAGACAGAAAGCCAGCTGGGTACTTGTCGTAGAAAGCTTGGTTGCCATGGGATTTTATGGGATGTCACCCTGAGAAGCCCACGTTGGGCTCTTCACGGGTGGTATAAGAATCAAAAACAGCAACTTTAAAGGGAGTGGGGGGCGAATTTTGATTTTAAATAAGATCTCTGAATTGAAGTTTCCATTCCCAAAGCACTGTATCATGTTGCTGTGTGAAAGAAACAACTTTGCAAATGACTTTTCAAAAGTCATCAAACATGCAATATGCCATTCTTCTTTTAAATACATAACTGCCAGTCAACATGGAAACCCCAGTGGACACAGATTCTCTTCCTTCAGGAATCAGGGAAGTTGTACAAACTCCCATGAGTTGATTTTCTTAATTTCTCTACTAGGTCAGTAAACTACTTAGAGATCAGGATATTTCTTTTTGACACCCATACATATTTTTTTCCAACTCTATCTGTCCATCTTTATCTCCTAGATCTTACCCACTAAGTCCAGGAAAATCTCTTCTTACTCCCTCTCTTTCTAATCTGAGGGAGAAATTGCTTAATTGGTAAGTAAAAGCTATTAGAGTATAGATCTACTCAAACAGAGGAAGCTACATGTTTTTAGATTAAATTAGACACAAGAATCAGTACAACCAACATCCCAAATTCTTGGAGTCCTTCAAGTGTCACAACAGTATCTTCATGTTTCTCTAACACCGCATTTACTCAAACATCTTAATGAGAACTAAAAATATATTTCTATTGAATACTTTTATCTCCTTTATAATTTTCATTATTCTATCAGCATTCTTCTTACTTCAATTACAAATTTTATTATTTCATCTACATCATAGATTTAATTGATTTTAGAGAGTTGATCTGGAAACCTATTCATGATTTGTAATTTTGTAAATAAGAAACATGCACCTTGGCCTCAATAAAGACTTACCGGCCAATCCACTTCTTGGTCAAAGACTAAATGTACTTCTATATTCCCTTAGCCATATAACACGCATTTAACAACAGAGAGTTTTCAGTGAACACATCCTAGCTAACTCATAGATTATCCATTGAACTGTGTGATGATTATTTACTTTGCAAAAGACTCTTGGCTTTTCAAAAAAAATTAATTATAGTTTCCTTTAAATAGTCACATGTAAAGGCATATTTTGACTCATGCACATGTTCACGCACATAGCTGTTGCTGAAAGTGAGTGTAAAAATAAAATAGAAATGAAAGGGAAATATCACGGTAGACCCTGCCTCATTAGATCGACTCCCATTTCAGAAAGCATGTGCCGTTCCATGTGGATGCTACAGTGAACACTAGCAGATGCTGCTCCGTGCCCTCCCCACAGCCCACAACAAGTAACTGGGTGACATCTAGGGCTAAGGATGTCTGGTGATGCCTTTCACGTGGGGTTACCAAGAGCAAGAAGGCTGAAGAGCAAACTATATGTTTCCAAGTCTCCCTTCTGCAGCTCATTCTTAGAGGTAAGAGATTCATCTCAGGAATCTGCCCCAGTGGAAACTATCCTAAACCTAGGACCTATTCCTGCCGAATCCCTTAGATAGAGGCCCTGTCTCTAATCTTAATCCTGTGTATTCAGGATGGGGCCTGCAAATGGATTTCTTCACATTCTCTCCATTCTATGTCTTAAATGCTCTTATCTTTTCATATTCCTTAACTCTCCTTCAAAAACAAAACCCAGCCCTGTCCCTACAAAATGATTAGGTTGGTATTTAGCCCTTTCTTAGAGGTGTGTAACCCCGTGCTCAGGCCACTCGGCTCCATGGAAATAGAAGAAGAATTGCATAACTCACTCATTACCTGAGAAGACTGCAAGGGTACATTTTCCTTCTCCAGACACCGCTGTGCCAAAATTGTGCCATCAGTGATGGAGTGATCATGTATTTTATCAGTGCCTACTATGTGGCAGGTGTGTGCTAGGCTAGCATAGGAAGATTACTAAACTGGTCCCTACCCTCGGGTGGCTCAGAGTCGAGCAGAGGGAGACCTCCTTTGGGGTGATTAGTGTTCTTTCTCTGTTGCCCTCCTAATATGCAACTCCTCCTGAATATAATTAATAAAAAAGCATACTATGAATTTGTACATCTGCTCTTTCCTAGAAATTCTTAAGTATATCTGTGGGAGAAGACAATTTTTTAAATTTATTTCTTTTTAAATCCAATTATTTTATTTATTTAAAAATATTAAGGGAATACAAATGTTTTTGTTACATGGATGAATTGCATAATGCTGAAGTCAAGGCTTTTAGCGTGCCCATCACCAGGATAGTGTGCACTGTACCCGATAGGTAACTTTTTACCCCTTTCTCCCCTTCCCTCTTCCCCCCTTCTTGGTTTCCAATGTCCTTTACACCACTTTATTACCATGTGTGCCCGTCGTTTATCTCTCGGTTATTAGTGAGAACGTGTGGTGTTTGTTTTTCCATTCCTGAGATACTTCACTTAGGAGAATGGTCTCCAGTTCCATCCAAGTTGCTGCAAACGACATTATTTCATTCCTTTTTATAGCTGAGAAGACAATTTTTAAAGAAAAAAAGTTCTCACAAACCACTGAAATAAGTACAACGACCCACACACCCCAGTTCGAGGAAAACTCAACTGTGTCACTCCACAAACTCACTTTGCTACAACCGCCGCCCTTCTGTGACCAAGGGCCATTCACCCGCCTTTACGTCAATGCAGCGGTAGATGGCGCCAGGAAACTGCCACTTAGGAGTAACCGCACAGGCACTCGGCTTACAGCGTCTGCTTTCTCCTCGGGAGTCGGCATTTCACACACCGAGCCTCAGATTGGCCCTCATAGGTATTATTTTCCTCACAGAAGAGCCGGAGAAATAAAAACAAACTGATATTCTAACAAGAGAAGCGCCCGCCGTCGTCATTGTCAGCAGTGTGATTGAAAGCAAAGGGCCAGCCATGTGGCTTCCAGGTAACGTCATCACTTTCCAAGAGACTAACCTTAAGCAATTGAGTTCTCACTTCCGCATCTACTCATTAGAGTCAGAATTTCATCTAGCTCCCTGAGAGAAATGTGTGAGAACCGAATGCCATGCTGGATTTGAGAAGCTTTTGTAAATTTCGATGGGTTATTTATTAATTAGCACTAGCACATATTTCTCTCTGGGGTCAGAATGCAGCCAGGGTGACACAAGCTGAGGTGGGAAAAGCACTTTCTCTGCAGAAGCACAAGGCGCTCTGCCCGGGAGTGCGGTGTTTCCACCGTGCTTGGCCAACACACTCGGTAGCATACAGCGAGGGCACAGAAGTGCTATTCAGGTCTGGATACCAGGGATTGGCCCTCCCAGCTCTCTGTTAACATATCACCGCTGACTGAATTCCATTCTTAGGCAGACACCCTGGAGAACTCCTGGAGTTTACCTGGTCAGCAAACCCCCAGGGAAACTGAAATCTAAGCAAAATCTAAGCAAAATTGTGAAGAGTGAAAAGAATCTCAGAAATTCCTCTTTTCTCTCATATCCTGGTTTCAACTTTCCCCACTCGGATAATCCTGTGCTGCCAATTTTAACCAGGCTTCCCCGTCACATAGGAAAGTGAACAAGAAAAGGAATATATGGCTTAACATGTTACCCCTTCCAGAAACATCTATAATTTAAATGAGAATTGTGGTGAAAGGATGGTGTTTCGTCCAAAGGAAAAAATCCCTAATGGTCAAATATGAGCCACTGTAGGGAGAGAGTTTTGAAGTCACCATCTCCTCACACCAGAAAGTCATCTCTCATAGGCTTTAACATAAGGCCCAACCAGCTTTTCCCCTTCCTGATCCCCAACTTCTTCCCTCTAGTGTATGCGACCGGCCACACTCTGTGAAATGTGTACACTGTGCTCTTTTCTTCCCTCCATGCCCCCAGCAGCCACACTTTTAAATTTTCTGACCCTTAACTCAATGTTGAAGTTCTTTCTTTTCTCCACACCTACATGTACTCAACAGAAATCAAGCTAGCCACTATGCAGGCACCGGAACTTAACAATACTTTAACTCTGCGTACTATTTTATAATTGACAAAGGCCAAAGGAGGGAAATGACATGCAGTAAATGGCCTGAGGTCCCAGGACTGACTAGGAGCAGGATTGTGACTTAAATAAATGCAGACCACTTTCTCCAAGGGGTCCAAAGACCCTCACCTTCTAACACTAAGAGTTTTCTGGAAGTTATGGAAAAGGAGCCAGAAGAACAGAATGATACTGCCATGAAAATGCCCTAATGACCCACACCTGCTCCTCCACGTCCACAGACTCTCCATGGGGACCAAAGGGAATCACATCTACTGCGCCAGCAGTGGCAATCTTGCTATTGGGGATGAGAGAGTCAGAACAAAGGTAGAAGTTCTATCGTGGCCCCTGGTCACTACTCCTTCTCTCTCTCTTTTTTTTTTTTTTTTTTTTTTTTTGAGACAGACTCTCACTCTGTTGCCCAGGCAAGCCGTGGCGTCAGCCTAGCTCACAGCAACCTCAAACTCCTGGGCTCAAGCGATCCTCCTGCCTCAGCTTCCCAGGTACCTAGGACTACGATCATGCACTACCATGCCTGGCTAATTTTTTCTATATATTTTTCGTTGTCCAGCTAATTTCTTTCTATTTTTCTAATAGAAACGGAGTCTTGCTCTTGCTCAGGCTGGTCTCGAACTCCTGAGCTCAAATGATCCACCCGCCTCGGCCTCCCAGCGTGTTAGGGTTACAGGAGTAAGCCACCGCGCCCAGCCACTACTCTCTCTTGGATTCCCTTGATACAACCTGCTAGACTGGCCCCGGCGACCCCCACACATACCGCCACACCCCACTTGCATGGACTGTGCATATGCGTCACAGCGACCACCTCTAAGTCACGGAGTAACCTCCTGTCTTCTTGCTCTAACTAAATCCACCAATTAAAACTCCCCTCAGGAAAGCCGTTTGGATAACACCCTAGACTCCGTAAAGTCATTGGTCCGTAGATTCTTCTCTCTCTCTTCACATACTCCTTGAGCTCCGCGTGTGTAGACTCTGGGCATGCTGTGTACCCCCCAGGGCCCGTAAGTAATAAAATCTTTATTTCCATCTTGTGTTTCTCCTAATCATTGAAAGGGTACTCTTCCTCTCAAAGATCCTCAATTACAACAGTCCCTTACCTGGAAATAAATTCCACAGATGTCATCTAAGGACAGAAACAGAAACAAGGCGTGAAGCTCATTTGATCATCCTAGGGACATATCAGGAAATTCTATCAGCACAAAGGTGAGGCTACAGGTAGCTGCTGTCCTGGGACTTATCAGCACCTGTGGTTGCGTGATTTCTCTGTGCGTGGCATGGTGCTCTCTAGGCACACCCTTGCTTCCAGGGGCCCAATGGCCATCTTGTATACGTATGTATGTACATGAAGGCATATATTTACGTATATTTCTACACATATGTACCTATAAATATGCTTATTTTATAACACATATTTATATAAATATTTATAGGTACATATATGCACACAAACATAATCCTTCATGAATGGGACTAAATGGGACTACAAAAAAACAAAAACAATACCCCACACTTCTACAAAACTTTCTAACTTTATCAATATATTAGCATCTATTGCTACTTTGTTTAATTCCAAAATTGTGAGGTAGAGTGGGCAGATATCATGATTAGTCCTATTAAACTTTTCATACGTTGTGCTGGTCTGAAACAAAACTGGACTCCAGATTCAACGTTTTATTCATATCATCATGTCCCTGACACACACTGTGGTACAGTTTGGAGTATAAACTTTCAATGTTTTATAAACATATCTTGGGAATTATTTTTTCTGACAGTACCTCACAGATTACATTTCATTCTCTATAATTAAAATAAAAACAGAAATGAGTAAAAATCATTTGGATACAACTCACCTTAAAATCACTGGTCTATGTTTCTCTAATCTACCTGTGCATTAAGAATCACCTGAGGTCTTTTTAAAAACATCTATGTCTGCGCTTCACCTCTGACCAATTAAAGTTTCTGGAAGTAGACAGGGCAAAGTAGTTTTTGAAGCACAACATGGGATTTTAATGTGCAACCATGGACTTAGATGGTTCGGAAACACACAGCCTCATCCAATGCATCACATGACTCCAGATCATTTTGCACATAATTGTGTGTGTGGATGTCCATTTATATAATACAAATGCCCCCAAATCTACCAAGGGTCACCCTTTTTACTATTATCTACCATCCACTGCCCTCCCCAATATTTTCAGGTATCCAAGAGGCGTGTTGCTTTCAAGCACTCAAAGTAACATCACCACTACTTCATGGAACAAACTTTTACTAAAAGTTTAGGTTTAATAGGAGACCATAGCTCCTAAAAAAAAAAAAAAAAAGAATTAGGCATGATTGTTCTTGAAGTTTCTTGGCCCTGCCACAAAGGATTCTCATTGATTGCTTTTTTTCTTTGTCATCAACAATTTTCATGTTTCAATATCCAAATAGAGTTTTCTACCACCGTTCCTCCTATAGTCCCAGGGGTCCTCAACCCCTTTCTACCAAGCTATGGCTCAAGAAAACTCACATTCCCTCAATTTTATTACACAAAGCAATCTGATTGGCACTTTTGTCTCCATCTTCTCCTCTAGATCATTCCAAGAGGCATCACCTTTTTTTATTATTATTATTACCAAAATGATCCATCCAGTATTTTCCTTAGCATCTGGCTGAAGCTTTGAAGTTATTGTTTTTCTCTGACTTGTTACAGACTGAGTTTGTGACCTGTGATCACTGCCCTCACCACTGTAAGAGAGTGTGTGTGTGTGTGTGTGTGTGTGTGTGTAAAAGATTAGAGGCAGGAAATCATTGACTGTCTTGTGGACGAGTGGCTAGAACCTTGAGTGAACAGAGCACATGCTGGGCAAGTTTCAGAGACTTGCAGAAAGAGACAGCCCTCTAAGCAAGCTGCCTAAGGGAAGCAGCACCTCCAAGGAGGCAGCCAGAAAGGGCTGATCCATGGCCCAAAAGTGAGGTGGTTGAGCATTGAGCCATCAGAGAATGTCCCCAGACCAGTTTCATTTAAGGCCACCTAAAGTCTTGCCTCAAACAATCAAAAATATTCTCCAAGAGCCCTCTGGGACCTCTGTGCGAGGGAGGGGCTACACTCCCAGGGCAGCCACACGGTACCAGACACTGAGCTGGCTACTTGTGACACAACAAGCCTTCGAGACAGGGGAGCAAGATGTCTTTGAGACATCCCATCCATCCCCAAATTACAAAATCTTTCTAATCAGATTCCAATAGGAGAAGGAAGGCACCCCCTGACTTGAGATCTTCAGGGTGTTAATGAGCAAACTGGAAACTTCTGAACTGTTGGTGTTAGTGTCTGTTGCACTATTTGGCAGAATATGCAAGCAAGTCAGAATGGCTTCAGGAATAGAGGATCTGAGAAATGATCTAGAATTTCAAAGCTAGAAGACAACCCAAGAAGTCATCTAATTCACCTCTTCATGACACCGATACACAAATTGGGATTCAAGAGGTAGCTGGATGCACTTAACTTCTTAGTGGCACAGCTGAGGCTACTTGGTCTCCTAGCTTCCTGTCAAAGGACATTTTGTGAATACATAACCTGGCATAAAACATACTCTTAATTAATATTTATTTTCCTTATTATCAGAAGAAGCCTTAAGATGTTAAACAAGCTGTATTTCAATAAAAAGATCATGATGGTGAAAAATATACATTTCCTGACACAAATTATAAAAGCCATTTCCTTTCTGGCTACACTACCCACTCCTTCTCTCTTTCTGTCTAATACCACACCCTTCCCTCCCACGATATATATCACAATGCCTGAAGGCAGGGCATCTCTTCATACAATTGCCCATGAAAAGTGCCTAGAGAAAGCCAACATGTCAGTCCGATTCCAAATAACAAAATTCAGAGCTCTGAAAAAAACATGGCCCTAGTTTTGTTGACTTAAGAGATTTTATCCCAGCACATTTTCTAAGCCAGTAGTCCCAACATTTTGGAAATGGGGACCAGTTTCATAGTTTCATGAAAGATAATTTTTCCATGGATGGGGGGCCAGGAGAGGATGGTTTTGGGATAATTCAAGCACATTACATTTATTGTGCAGTCAAACCTCTCTGCTAATGATAATCTGTATTTGCAGCCGCTCCCCAGCACTAGCATCACCACCTCAGCTCTACCTCAGACCATCAGGCATTAGATTCTCTTAAGGAGTATGCAACCTAGATCCCTTGTATGCACAGTTTACAGTAGGGTTCATACTCCTATGAGAATCTAACGCCACTGTTGATCTCACAGGAGGTGGAGCTTATGCAGTGATGCAAGTGATGGGGAGTGGCTGTAAATACAGATGAAGCTTCACTGGCTCACTGACTGCTCACCTGCTGCTGTGCGGCCTGGTTCCTAACAGGCCACTGACCAGTACCAGTCTGCAGCCCAGGGGTTGGGGACCACAGTCCTAAGCTTTATCACCTCTGGATCCGCAACTAACTGGTAGAGAGGCAAAGTCAATGCCAACCCTGCCTATTAAACAATGAGCTTATAAAATTCCCAGTATTTTGCCAAAATACTGGGCTATCCTCAAAGGAAGTCTATCTCAACCACAAACACACACACACACACACACACACACACACACACACACACGCAAATGCACAGACTTTCCAAACTGAGGCACAGTCAACAGAACTGTGAATTGAGTGAGAGTAAGGAAGCCCAGATATAGGTTAGGTTCTTTTGCTGATTGGCAAAAGATACTACCCAAGGGGCCTTGCTTTCCTTACCTGAAATCAAGAGGATGGACAAGATAATCCCTATGGCCCCTCCATCCACAAGTTTCTATGATTGCATATAATCATATAGCCATCCTCATTAATATCCAGAGTGATGTAACTTAGATTGGTTCATGAGAAAGATAGACATGCTTCCAAGGACGGCCTTGGCAAACCGCTTTAAGAAACTCAATGTTGCTAAGAAAAATTAATGTTGAAAAAATGGGTTCACCCAAGTTGGCATTTGCCCAGTAGCCTGCTTTAGTTGGCAGAAAAGCTGCAGAATCCCAGTGGCCACAGGCTATTACTGAGGTTGTGGGATTCTTTCTCCATAGCCCAAGCACCAGCACCAGGACAAAAGCCTCTTCTGATACTTACTTGGAGGGCACTCATCTGGTCCAAACCCCCACTCTCTGTTTGCCTTGGAACATTCTACAAACATTTAACTACAGCCCAGCCTTGCTTATCTTAAATGAATGTATCAGGTCTGGATCCTTCTGGTACAGAGGCAGAAAAATCAAGAAACAAACAACTCACTGCTACTTCTGTCCTCCTGAGCAAGGGAGAAGAGGCAGAGGAGCAGGATCAAATAGAAGGAAAATGACACTGGAAATACTAAATGGAAGAACCAAGAGGGTGAGGAGGGAGGAAGTATCATTAAGGTAGTCGGCTGGGAAAGAACTGAGCAGTAGCCTTTCTACTGCCCATATGTTAAACTAATTATGGAAGCTGATGGGTAAGTTATATGATATGTAGAACAAGGTACACATTTCTCAAATGCATGCATTCAAGAGCCCTTAACATTCAACACATAAATTGGTGCATGGTAGCCTTCCAAATTAACATTCAGAGCCTTGATTTCAAATGTGACAAAGATGTTGTGACAAAGATGTTGAAATCTGTGTGTCCTCAGAAGAACTGAACACATCAAGTGATAGGGGCAAAGTATCTAAGGTACATTCCCTCTATGACAAAACTCAAGGGGGCCGAGGAGGTAGACGCTCTGGTATGCTTTTCCCTTTCTCCTTTCATCATACAACTTGAGCATACCAAGTGTTATGGACAGAATGTTTGTGTCCCTCTAAAATTCACATGTTGAAGTCCAAACCCCCAATGTGTTGGTATTGCAAAGTAGAGTCTTTTGGAAGGTTCAAATGAGGTCATGAGTGTGGAGCCCCCAAATGAGATTAAGGCCCTTATAGGAAGACAAAGAGAAACCAGAGCTCTCTCAAAGAAGAGGTCATGTGAGCACACAGTGAGACTGCAGCTGCCACCAAGCCAAGGGGAAGGGGCCTCAGGATGAAACCTACCTTGCCAACACCTTGATCTTGGACCTCCTAGCCAGCAGAATGGGGAGAAATAAAGTTTCTATAGTTGCAGCTTTGTTATGGCAGCCCGAGCAAACTAAGACACCAAAATGCAGAAATCATGGTCCTTCAATTAAGTTCTTACCAAGACCTCAAGTGGATACTATAGTGCATGGGCTGTCTTCAGCCCTTCTTTGTGGCATTTAATCAATACCACAATGAAGCTGAAATAAATCCCAAGGGTCACGGGTTACTGAGTAGAGTTTTCCAGATAACCAGAACTCTGCTGCTTCCTCATTGCTCTCTCTAATTTCCAACATGGACATTCCTTCACAGACCGCAAGACAGGTCTGAGTTCCTCTGACTAGTCTAACCATTCAGCTTTTCTCCATGGTCTGCGGGTCACCAGTTCGCACTGAATTACATGCCCTCATAGACTTTTCGCTTTTTTTTTCTCATTTCTGTTCTCCCTGAAGACCAATTACAAGCACTGAAAGTGCCGAGAGCATCTCTCATTTGTTTTCAGCCTCCATAAAAACTTGGCACAATACTTAGCATATCATGAGGAATTCATAAATATTTGATTTCTGGGTCAGGTAAAGAGCAACAACGTTTTGTGGCCAGGGAAAGAGCCACAATTGGTTACAGTCCCCACTTGGGTCCAGGAAATGCCTGCCGTCTTTTACAATCGGGATAAAGGCTTTTCTCCTACTCAGCACCACATCTAACAGCAATAATTGCTCATGTCTGCGTATCCTTCAGAGCACACAAAGTGGCTTCCAAACGATCATTCCTGTAGGCTCCTTCCCGCAGATCTGGGAAGATGATCTTCAGGCAGGAGCCTCCCAGAGTAGACCGAACCATAAAGCCCATCTCATCAAACGTTACCCTTCTCCCCAACCCCCTTGAACACCATGTGGGATGGCACTAGGGAACCCAACTCTAGCAAAAATTGCAGTGATTGAAGTAAAAGAGTGCTGTTTTAAAAGCTCTTTTTACTCACAGACAGGAGTCATATGGGAAAATCTCTAACCCTGACCTAGACAAGGGAAAGCTTTTTCAAAAGCAGACATGATCAGCTTCATCACATTCAAAACTCCCCCATGATCTAGGGCTACACTACAGCCCTTTGTACACAGGAAGGTGAAGAAGCAGAATACGTTACGGGGTGTAACTCTGCACACAAGTAAAGGGAAAGGCTCTTGGAGATCACATAGTATTACCGCTTTCTTTTATGGACAATAGAACCAGAGAGCCTTTATTGAAAAAGCAAGTCATAAAAGAGTAACATCAGGTCCTTAGCTAGAAGAGTGTATGCAAGAGAGGAAGGAGGTTGTCAAAATTCCTTTATCCAAAGCTAGAAACAAATCTCCAATCTGTTACTACCAAAGAGTGCTTTTACTATACAGGCCTCCCCTCAATTTGCAGATTTGGGATCAGATCAGCATTTTTTTTAATTGAACCAACAGAACAGATTACTTCAGCAGAAATCCACAACACTTCCCATGTAGTAAATGTAAGAATTGTTTCATTAAACTTTTGAAATTTTATATATAAAATTGTACCAGGTCTTCCCATAAAATGTATTTCTTATATCTAGAAAAGGCAAATCTATAGAAACAGGGAGCAGATTGGTGGGTCCCTGTAGTTCGAGATGAGAATTAGGGGTCTCAATAGGGGGAAAGAAATGTTCTAAAACTGATTTGTGTGAATAGCTGTACAACTCGGTAAATTTACTAATAATCATTTAATTGTACACTTAAAATGGATTAATTGCATATTATGTAAATTATACTTCAATAAAGTTGTTTTAAAAAAAATGTATTTCTTACTACAGTGCTGGACAAAAAAGTTTGAGAAGTTTTAGCCTAGCAGCAGCAAGCTTGCTTGATGGGGTAGTACTGTCTGCACTCTCTCCTTTCCTGGTATTAGCACAGTGAGAGAACGGCCCTGCCCGTTTTGTGATAGAGCAGCACTCTCTGGGAGCAGCTGAGCAGGCGGTGTAGCCCTGGATTCTAGGCTGTGAATCACGGCTGCATCATCGCTGAGTAGGTGGGCTTTAGGTGAGTTACTCAACCACTTAGAGTCTTCGTTTCTTCATCGTCATATAGGGATACCACCTATTTCATTCGGGGCATCTTGAAGACTAAGACATTGCCTATAAAGTACCCAGCACGGTGCCCGGTGGATAAAATTATTCAATAAATGTGAATTCCTGCCCCATCCACACTCCCCACCTCACACCACCTCTTCTGTAGGGCTTGGAGGATCCCCTCTGCCTTTCCCCACTTTTCTTAGGATAGGCTTTTTTGATCCTGAAAATGCCACAGAACACTCCAACTGAATCATCTCCAGAGGCAGTTGCTTAATCAAAATGAGGTGAATGTATAATTTAGTCAAGTTTTCAGAAATGCATGTCTCAAAAAATACAGAAAACAAGACTTCATGAAGGCCTGTTCTTGTTGTCATGGCTTGTATAGCATGGAGGCCTAAGAGAAATGCTTCAATAGAGCTTCAGTATCTTTAGGGTCTCTGAAAAATGTCAGTTTTATATTTTAAGCAATAAAATTAACTTCTGTATCTCCTCTTTCTGGCTGCACATTCCTTGTGATCAGGGGGTTTCCACAGCCCCCAAGAAGGACTTTCAATAAATATTAACTAAGGAAAGACAGACCAGGAAAAACTCCAGTGTTCTCCTTCTCTGGCTTAGCCATTTGACTATGAAAGGTCAGAGGCCTTTGTGGTTGTCTGTTCTTGTGGAATCCCCCTCCCTCAACAAGGAGCAGACCCTGTGGAGCCTGTCTCAGACTCTCAGTCAGGTGTTAAATTTTTCTAACTATGAAAATGTCCCAAATTCCAATGTCCTGAGATAAGCAAGTTAATCAAGTGGCTCTATGCTGTCACTCATCTGGCAGAGTTTGTGTGGGGATGTTTCCTCTCAGAACATTCTAGTGCCTTGTCTGTCTCTCATGGTTGCCATCTTCCTCTTCCACCCTCTCTCCATCCATGTCAGTTCTTTCCTGAAGCCTCCCCTCTGTCTCTAGTCAGAATAAGTCGACTTGTCTTTCTATCTTGTTTATACCTTAAAGCACTTACTACAGTCTGATTTGTGTAATGATTACTTTAAAAGATGCTGTCTTCCCCCACAGACCGTGAGCACCTTAGGAGCATGGACTGCATCTTGTTTTTAGTACCCCTCCTCTAACCTCCATCCACAGACAATGCCCGGCCCATAGCGGACCTTCAATATAGGCTGCTGAACCGGGCTGAACAAAAGTCTCCTTACCAAATTGTTCATTTGTGCCTGAAACCAGATCCCAGGGACCTCTTTCTTTGCCACAATATCAGGAGAGAGCATTTAAGAGACAAGAAAGAACAGAAGGATCCAGAGGAGAGAAGTTAGAAGACAGAAAAGTTTCTCCTCCACCCTTCGTGGCTGTTTCCCATCTCTCTTTATGCCACATCCGCCTACTTGCCTAAAGCTGCACTCCCAATTCAGCTATGGTTTACAGACTGGTTTTACCTGAAAAGCAACTCACTCAGGCTGAAACTTTCAAAGACTTCCTGGATCTCTAATGAGAATGATACTGCAACTCCATTTAGAGTCCTGTTTGCCATAATCTGTAAGCATTCTCTAACTAAAGCACCAGTCTCTAGTCAATCACATGTTCAATTTGCCTCCCACCCTCAATTCCGTGCATCCAGACTTTTGGAGGGGCGCTGAGCTGAGCTCCTGGGGAGGGGGATGGTGTCCTAAAAAGCTGTAACTTCCCACACTGTTGTCTGAGCATCCACCCACCCTGCCGATGGTCACTCACAGGCTGGACCTGCAGCTGCCACTGTCACCAATTTAACACATGATTTTGGCCAACAAGCAATGCTGGGAGCTCTTTTGCAGTGGCTGGAACAATGTTCCTGACATATGTTCCCACCGCCAGAACAATGATGAGGCTCCTTCCAATTCTCTTTCTCCCCCTGTGGGTTTGGTGAGTGCTCTTTGTGGGGCCTGGCTGAGTCCCAGATGGACACAGGGCTCTGTGCCCTCACTGCCCAGATGCCTAAGGCATTTGCACATGGTAAATCCCAAGTCAGGGTCTTTAAAAAAGCAAAAGGGAGATTTTTTTTTTCCCTTCAGAACTGATGGTGGCTCTGACACTTAGAATATGTTCCATTAGTAAGAAGTAGCAAAGAAGGTCAGACAACAGGGACACATTGCCCTCCACAATGGTTTCAACCCAGTGGTATTTGAAGAGGCTGAGTAGCCCAGGGCTCTGTGGCTACATCTGAATTTGATCTGGCCAGGGCTCTTCACGTCTCCTCAGAGGCAGTCGGGCCACTGATGTAAACTGGTTACAGACCTTTGCACGGACCCCACCCTGACTTGAGCAACTAGGATACTGCCTCGGGACTGCCACCTCTGTTCCGGTCCTCCTCATCCAGCATATCTGGAAAAATACACAACACACCCTAGATGCCCACGTCCATGCCCTCAAAAGCTAATGCATAGAAATATGTTGTTTACTTGTCATCGTCTAAGGCCCCACCACACACGCAGCTGCTGAGACAGAAGCCCAGAGTCATTCTGGTTGCTTCACTTCTTGTATCCAGGGGGTTCATTCCATCTAAATAGCTCTTGTGCCCTTCCCCTCCTTTCCATACCCACCATCTCTACACTACATCCAACTGATTATATCAGATTCACAGCTTTTCTCCCTGCTTGTCACTGAACCTCCTTCCACAAAGCAATTAGAGTAATTTTTTGAACATTTAAGTCTGATCACATCACTTCCTTGCTCAAAATTCTTCAGCAATGCCCCAATCATCTTGGAGATGCAAGCTGACTCCTTCAGGTGTCTTCAGGATTTGGTCCTTACCTACCCGTCCATCCACCCTTATTTTCCCCCTCCTTCTCCTTACACTCCAGTGATTCTGAACAAGTTTGAACTAAACAAATCTGCTAGGCCCTTGCACACCCCCAGAGATATTCCTCTCCCAAGAATGCACCTAGTCTCTGGTTTGTTTCCAGTTTTCAAGACTCCGAAACACTCCATTGACTTGCTTAATTTCATCCTGCTTTGCATCCGCAAGCCAGGACACATGTTAGTCTATTCTTATGTGTGCTCTGTTTCTTTAATTGGCCAAGGTCAGCAGAAGTTTGAGGAACTCATTTTCCCCACTCCGCCATTTCCAAACACAAAAACCTTAAGGGGTGTTCAACAGGGTAGAGTCTGATAATGAAGATGACCAAGTGGCAAGCAGGACAAGGAGGCAAAGAGAAACTGGGTCCTCGGTAAATTTGAGTGACTGAATCAAGCTTGCCTGGAGCCTACATTAACTCTAGACCTTTCTGCTTCATCAGCCAACAAATTCCCAGTATTGTTTAAGCCTGTTGAATTGGGTTTTCTACTTGTGGCAACCCAAATAACTTTATTTGATACAGCAGAAATTAACATTATTCTCTTTGAAAGAAGCAACTTTCCTTAGAATAAATAATAAAGTAATATAAATTTGCATGGACCAAAAGAGCTCAGTAAATGCAGCACTGCATAATGTCAGGAAGCTTGAATTCTACATGAAAATTTGCCTGCAACTTCTTGAGGCCCTAACTTCTCATGCTTTATGCTTCTAGCTATTGATTGAGTCTACTCCTACTAACTCCTTATAATTTATAATAGTTTCCAGTTATAAAGCCTGGAAAGAGTTCTGCTGCTGCTTTACATATATATTCAGTTACTTAAAAACATTTATTGAGCTCTTACTATGTGCTTGGCAGTGGGTGTCTCATATATAGAAAAACCTGACATATCTTCTTGGCCAAGGTTTGGCAAACTATAGCCCACAGACCTAATCTGGCCTCTCTCCTGTTTTTGTAAATAAAGGTTTATTGGAACACAACCACACTCATTCATTTACATGTTATCTATAGCTGCTTTCACACTACAACGTTGTAACAGAGTTGAGTTGTTACCACAGAGACCATATGGTCTACAAAGTCTAAAATATTTACTATATAGTACTTCATAGACAACGTTTACCAACTTCTGCTCTAGGCTGTGCACCACGGCTAAATAAACCTTTCTTACCTAAAGAGATGTAGTGAAGTATACTTCACCAACTTTTGTGCAATGCAGTTTCAAACATAAAATTACATTCCTAGAAAATAAGCATGAAGGAGAAAGAAAAAAAATTAAACATGCATTCAAATGAATGCACTTTTGAGTTTCCAGAATTAATTGGTACCGCAAATGAGATTCAGGCCTTATGAGTCGTCATTAAGATTCTTCTTAAGAGAGTGGTAGAAACCATGCCCGCTGGTGTCATTGAAAATCCAAGTGCAGACAATATGATTCATTACAAAGAAAAGAGGTTTGCTTTTCTTTTTTCTCCTACATTCTTTCCCCTGGCACAGTTTACTTCTCAGAACAAGGCTCTGGTTTCAAGAAAGTATAGTCCAGGACTGCAGGGCGTGGGGGACACCAGCCCGTCTGTAAGTATTAATGCAAATGTTGAAATCTAGAAATTAGGTTCCTGGTCTTATTTTTTTTGTATTGGTCCTTGGTGACTCACAGGTAAGCTTCTAGTCCGAATAAGCTATTCAGACTAGAATAGTTCCCGTTCCCATTGTGCGCTCAAGGCTTTCATAAAGCTCTTTTCTGGTACTAGAAGGATTAACACCGTAATCACTTACATTATTATACAGTGGAGTGGAAATAGCACAGGATGTGGAGGCCAACAGATGCCTGTTTGGATTTGTTTTGCCACTTATAATGTGCACAATACAGAAGAATGTCTTTTTCTTCCCTGAGCTGCAGTTTCCTCAACAGTGTGCAGAATACTAATGCTCGTTTTCTAGAGTTGTTAGAGAACCAGGTGAGGTCGCATGTGAAAGCATCTAACACAGTTGCAGGCACAGAACCATTTGTCAATAAACGTGCCTTTCTTTCCTTTTCCCTTCATCCTTCTGGGTCTGAGAAAATGAATAGCATCCCCTAGCCTGAACAAGACAATCACAACTTCCTAACATTCTGAGTCTGTCCTGTGTTAAAGGGAAAACAACAGTTACAAGCTGAGAGATACAAAGAGACTTAATTGTGTTCTAGGACTTTCTCCCCATTACCTCAACTCCCAACCCCAAGATTAAAGATGAGAATAGGTTTCTATTTCTAAATGAACAGAATGCTGCAAGCATCAATCAGTAGTAACCGCTAATGGAAACTTGGCCACTGGTACCCTCTCCAAGTCTGTCTGACACATTTGGATCCAATTGGCAGAGCAGCTTTAGAGCAGCCAAAAAATATATTGTCATACACATCACAGATCAAAGCAGAAGCAAACTTGCCAGCGGCCATGGAGCTTTGATTGCCAAAATTAGGCAGGCAATTGGGTTTTGTTTAGAAATAGGTAAATGCTCACTAGCTTATTTAGAGAAAACCTCTAAAAGACCCTGATTTAGCTAGTTTAGATCCAAAACGTGAAGGAACAAGGAAAAGTATTCAGAGTAACTGGCAGCTTGGGTGGTCAGAAGGAGAGACCAGTTTATTTTCTTCCTGCCTCCAAGTAAATTGGAAATTAATTAATATTCTCTTCTGGGCTTCAATGTCATAAGTGACTTAGGCTTGTCAATAAGAGATATGCCCCAGGCCTAAGCTCAGAAATGTCAATTATAACTAAAAACACTTTAAAATCCATTATTTCTAGGAAAAAATGAAATTTCTCCTTTTAATAAAAACCAACAAAAACAATGCTTCTTTGTAATTCCAACATTACTCAAAAATACCTATTTACCAGAATTTAAATGATAAGTATTCCCAGTGAATACTGTTAATCTTTTTAGTGTCACAGACCCCTAAAAATTGTAGACACTCTTCCCAGAAAAATAAATACACAGTACAATTTTGCCTGCAATTTCAGTATCAACAGACTTCCTGAGAACCTTCCATGCACTTCCCCTTGGGCTCTATTCTTCCTAGGTTAAAGATTTCTATATTAAATCTATTAAATGGCTGGGCATGGTGGCTCACGTCTATAATCCTAGCATTTCGGGAGCTGAGACAGGAGGATCATTTGAGGCCAGGAGTTCAAGACCAGCCTGGGCAATATAGCCAGACCCCATCTCCACAAAAGAAAATTTTAAAATGAGATGGACCCAGGGGCACACACCTCTATTCCCAGCAACTCAGGAGCCTGAGGTAGAAAGATGGCTTGAGCCCAGGAGTTCAAGGCTGCAGAGAGCTATGATCACATCACTGCACTCCAGCCTGGGTGACAGAGCTGTCTCTAAAAAAAAACAAAAAGACAAACCCACTTACTAAATGATGATTTATCTCCATAGGTCTGTCATGACTTCTATAAAATTTATGCCAGCCTCAGCCAATTGTCCATTCCTACAAGGACCTCCAGATTACCAGTCCAAAACTATTACCTTTATCTGATATCTTCCCACTCTCAGAACCCATTGGAATATCTGCTATACAGAAATAAGAAGGCCATGGCCCAAACTCTTAAATAATATCAATATGAAATAATGAATATAACAGAAAGCATTCAGATATGGAAATCATTCATTCAGCAAATATTTACTGAGCACCTATCATGTGGAAAACACTATCCGAGCCACTGAGACCACCAAGTGAACAAAACAGCTCTGATGTCTGCCTTGGCAGAGCTCGTACCCAGATCCCAAACTTGGCCCTGCTTTACCACATCAAGTTATCTGCACCTTGTAAGACACAGTTTTCTCATAAAAAATGATTATGACTTGCACCTTGTGAGTGGTGGTAAATATTGTTTTAAATGATAATGCCAAAGCACCTGGCACATAGTGGACTTTCAAATATATTATTATCACAACTATCAAAAACTAAGATTGTGTGGCAAACATGAATTCTTCAGATTATGTGTCATTGCTAAAAGGTCTTACAAAATCTCAGTTCTTACTGGATATACACACATTACCAAAGAATTCCACAAGCATTGGAAAGAATGCCAAAGAGGAGGTTTTGGCTCAGTTCTATGGTCCTGCCAGCCTTTGTTGGGTCAGTGTTTCCAGAACGTGTTTTCATCCTTAGTCATCAATCGTTGTTGAGTTTCTTCTTTGTTCTTTCAGTATGTACATCACTGTGTTTCTTTGTAAGGACTACCATCTTCCCTCTTCTGAGACATCAATAACTTGGCTCTAGGTTTGTTGAAAGTCCCTGTCAATCAACTTACCAACCGCAGGTTCCCCATCCCATTTTTCCATCACTGAAATCTGTCACAATGTAGCTTTTAACACGTAAGTGGCTCCACACTATACCATATCACCTGCTAATCTGTAATCAGTTTTCCTGCTGATCTTCCAGAAATCATATTTTCCACCTTGATCATATGTTGTATTTATCTTAGCATGAAATTGCTGAAGATTTAATAATGGAGAAAACTACACATGAGGAAGGATGGATGAGAACTCTCTGTATTATCTGGTCAATATAAAAAATAAAATAAAGATTTTAAAATTATAGCAGTTAAAAAAGAAAATGAAAGCTGTAATATTAACATCAAAGTTAAATTCAAGACAAAAAGTATTAAAAGAGACAAAAGAGAGTAATTTTATTTTTGTACAAGGTAGAATTTAAGTATAGGTATAATGGTCATGAACATATTTGCACCAAAAAACACAGCATGTGTGTTTAATTATATAAAACAGAATTCCATTTCAGAATGGTAGGTCTGAAGAAATATAAGTATCTCTTCTCTTTCTATGAAACCCCATTATAATTATAGAAGTAAATTTTTAAAGGTATAAGCCTCCCAAAATAAAGAATAATGATAGCAGACCATCAGTGGGTAAGAGAGTTTAACAAATTGCTAGAATATAGACCACAGATGAAAAAACATTGATCAAGGGATAAAGCAGAGCAAAGAAAGTAGCCACCTAATATACAAACAAGGAAGGGAAGGTGCTGCTGCAATGGAGGGAATTAACTCACTTTACAGACCCAGAAGAGGATCTGGACTAGGAAGAAGCATACATAACACAGTGAAAACTGGATATGAAAAGAGGGGAATTGGTTGAAAGTCTATATAAGGAACAGCCAACTGCACCTTTCTATCTTCCTCCTCCTCTTCTGCCAGGCCAAAAATATGTAAATAAATAGTCTTTTCAAAAGAAAATCAATCAAATGTCTGGAGAGACCTAGAGAACTTAGTGTGTGTATTGGCACATTAGAGAAAACCCTTCCTAATTGTAGCACTCAGAGGGCTATGGTACAAAGCATAAATTCCCCAACCACTCAGCTTGGAGAGAAGCCTACTGGTCAACAGAACTCAATCACATACACTTAGCTGCTGACCATTCAACTCTCTCATTTTAAGTATTCAAAAGACATTAAACATTTGAAAGAAGCCTGTAACACAAAAGAAATGAACTGTGAAGAACATTTTTTTAAAGTAAAATTCTAGTTAGTATCCTTAGAGATATTAAATTAGAGATTGCATCTATAACAGGATGCCATGGAAAAGGAGAATATGAAAACAAAAATGAGCTCTTGGAGATTAAAAACATGATTGCTAAGACACACAATAAAATATTAATACAAGGGATAAAAGGTAACCATAAAGTCTCTCATAAAGAACAAAAAGACAAAGAAATGAAAAACATCAGAGAAATAGTGAGACATCAACTCAGAGAATTCAGTATTTAATAGAACTTTTATAAAGAGAAAATGGGGGCAAAAAAATAATAAAAGGAAATTTCCCAGGGCTTAATAAAAAAGTGTGTCTTCAAATTGAAAAGATTGACCAACTAATAAGCAGGATGAAGAAAAAGGACTCATGGCTATAAACATTACTGTGAAAATTAAGAACAGAGAAAAACAAATCCCCTGCAAACTAACTAGATATTGAAAGATACAGAATTAATGTCTTTAGAATTCTGAGGGGAAATAATGTACAACCTAAAATTCAATACTCAGCCAAATTGTTAATTAAATGTGAAAGAATACTAAAAAAAAAAAAAACATCAGACAAGCAAGGACTCAGAAAGTTTGCCTCCTGCACACATCTTAGTAAGGGAATAAACCAAATGGATAAAAAAGACATGGGATCCAGAACACAGTAAACCAGAACCAGGAGCAGGAAAGGGAGGCCCCAGCACGACAGCCATGAAACTGATCTGGAGGTAACGGACAAGGCAGGAATAAGGAGGGCTCTAGGTGAGAAGTCACTGGGGAAAAGGAAAACACCACTTAATAGACAGGATTTGAGAAGAGGAAGGGCTTGGAAATATGATAGAATCACAAGTGCAATAAAAAAGATATGCAGTACACCCAGAGAAAAGCAAAAAGTTATACAAGAAAGTCACAGTACCAATATAAAAGAAATTAACCAATTAGAGCATCACCACGATGGATTCTGAAACAAAGAACAGAACAAGTTGCAAGCAATGTATAGAATAATTAGGAATCTTAAAAATAGTAATGATATAATTATAAAGATAAATGTTTCTTTTCTCAATTAGAAAAAGAAAAGGCAAGCAGAAAATCCAGGATAAACAAAAAACCATTTAACAAAGGCATGGTCCAAAAATGTAGCATTTTAGACAACTAGTGAAGTGTAAGAAAGAACAATCTACTTCAATATTCTCCTTATTCTCCTTTAAGTGGCTCTCTAGTTAAGGAAATATAATCATAGCACACAGCTTAACTCTATAATGAATATAGTTAGATATTCATAAAATGGAAATGTTTACTTGGTTTCAACTTTCAGAATCAATCTATTAACAATGTAAGTGTAAAGGATCAAATTATATATAAGGTGGCAAATAAATACAATCTACCTTGAATGTATTGGTAATAACAAAAATAATAATAACAACAAACATTTAATGAGCATTTACTAGGTACCAGGTATTGAACATAGCAACGATTCTTCTTCTCATTTTATAGATTAAAAAAAAAAGGCAGTGAGGTTAATTTGCCCAAGGTCACACAGATAGTAACGAGTGGATCAAACATCAGAATAAACTGGCTCTAGAGGCAAAGTGCTTACCTACTATTCTTCCTCCCCTCCCTCTTTTCTTAGAGAATTTAATTTTTACAAAGCAATTTTAGGTTCACAACAAAATTGAAAGAAAGGTACAGAAATTTCCTATGTATCTCCTGCTCCCAAACATAAATATCAACACCCCCCACCAGGGTGGTACATTTGTTACAATTTTTGCACATACACTGACACGTCCTGAGTACCCAAAGTCTATAGTGTCATTACAGTTTACCCTTGATGTCATATACTCTGTGGGTTTTAACAAATGTATAATTATATGTGTCTACCATTATAGTATCATGCAAAGTAATTGCACTGCCCTGTTGATAATAATAATAAAAATAACATTAACAGCAAACATTTGATGAGTGTTTACCATGTTCCAGATACTGATACTTCCTCTCCTGTTTTTACATTTTAAAAAAATAGAAGTACAATTGATAAATTTTACAAATTAAAATGGGAGGGAGTGGAAGGAGAGGTAGCGGAAAGGATAGGAATGCTAATAGCTTTATTTTATAAATTGGAGAGTCAAGAGACGCTGTCTACAGTTGATGGAAAGAAAAGGCTCTGACTGGAAGGGAGGAGGGGGGCAAGGGCAATGTACGTAACCTTAACATTTGTACCCCCATAATATGCTGAAATAAATAAAATAAAATAAAATAAAATAAAATAAAATAAAATAAAATAAAAAAGAAAAATGGAGGTCTTAATTTTAAGATTGGAAATGTGGCCAAGAAAGGAATTCAAAATAATGACTTGATACTGACAGGAGGCGGGGAAGGTAGAGAGACTGAACTAAAGTGAACTAAATCCTCGTAACTCGTGGTGGGAAATCAATTAATATTGTAGCTATATCAAAATGAATTTCCCAAACAAGAACTTGCGGTGTATACATACTACGTAGACAAGCAGAGGCACCACCAGATGAACTTGAAACCAAAATGGTTAAAAGGGGTTGCCTGGGAGTCTACTACAGATACAAAGAAGAAGTCAGAGGTTCTTGTTTTATCTTATATTATCATATTTTCTAAATTTATATTAACAAAATATACTAATATGTTTATTATAAAATGTGTTATTTTGATTAAAATTAAATAATTTAAAAACACATAAGAAACATCAGCAATACAAGGAAATTGATAAAATTAAGAGCATAGGGGAGGCTAACACCTTCCTCCCATGTAAAGTAGACTGATATTAAACAAAGACAAATAGAATTGTATAATACGATAAGCAAGATTCAATATTTATATGTCAAACTTTTTACCCTTCAGAGAAAATACTTATTTACAGAATATTTTCTAATTTTTTCCACAAATACATGAGTAAATTCCCCAAAGTAGAGCCTGTACAAATAACATGACTCCAATGCAAAAATAAGCAAAATTAGAATTTGTCATCTTTTTAAGGAAAAACAAAATATACTTGGAAACTAAAGCCTGTCTAAGTAAAAGCATTATTGAGTGAAAGTCCAAATCAATATGATGATTATCTATTTTGTAGAAAATACTGACAATTATAGTATTCATTAAAATTTACTGGGGGCTATCAAAGTTATACCGAAAGGAAAATTCATAGTTTTAAATAAACAAAGAATGAAAATATGTGATGCAGTCAACTCAAGAAGTAAAAAAGGGCAAGGTCTGGGTGCTCGCATCTGTAATCCTAGCACTTTGGCAGGGCAACCCAGGAGAATTGCTTGAGGCCAGAAGTTCAAGGCCAGCCTGGGCAACATAGCAAGACCCCCATCTCTAAAAAAAAAAAAAAAAAAAAAACAGAAAAATTAGCTGAGCATGGCATCATGCACCTATAAAATCCTAGCTACTCAGGAGGTTGAGGCAGGAAGATCACTTGAGCCCAGTAGTTTGAGGTTGCAGTGAGCTATGATGATGCCACACAACACTGCACTCTAGCCAGGGCAATAGAGTGGGATCCTGTCTCAAAAAGAAAAAGGGGAAATTAAAAAAATAAGTAAGAAAAGCAGAAAAAATATTAATAAAGATTAAAACCAAATTAATAAATTATAAAGCAAAAATAAAATTAATAAATCCAAGAGTTCATTGTTTGAAAAGGCTAAGAAATAGGTGAATATCTGGCAACAAAGAAACAACTCTAGCCGGGCGCGGTGGCTCACGCCTGTAATCCTAGCACTCTGGGAGGCCGAGGTGGGCAGATTGCTCAAGGTCAGGAGTTTGAAACCAGCCTGAGCAAGAGCGAGACCTCGTCTCTACTATAAATAGAAAGAAATGAATTGGCCAACTAAGAA